>JAYMFT010016483.1:0-16634 GCA_038088735.1 Panulirus argus | reverse complement strand
GTCAGCGAGGTAGCGCTAGGAAACAGACGAAGAAAAACCCATCCCCCCGCATACACACATATATACATACATGCACATATATGCACCTCACATATATATATATATATATATATATATATATATATATATATATATATATATATATATACATATCAACATACACATATGTTGTAGGTGAAACCGGGTGCAGTTATATTTACACGACACTGTCATATGGGCGAGTTGGGCCCTAGGAACTTTTTCATTGATGGAGAGGTAGTGATGAGAGTACTGATACGTATGGTGTAGCCTGGCCATTACAGTGGTTTGTGTCAGGTGGATACCGGAGTGAGGACGTTAATTGTCATGATGGCGGTGATATAGTGTGTGTGCAGCGTTACTGTTGCTAGCGGGTCCTTCTCCCATGAGCCACGAACGCTTTCTTCGCAGTAATATCCAGAATTCCCGTCACTTGTCTTTATCTTAACCTTTTGACGGTTATGTGAATTTTTGCCTGATTTCTGCTATACTTCGTAAGCTGCTATACTTCGTAAGCTGCTATACTGGCTAAGCTGCTATACTGGCTAAGCCTATAACAATAGTCAAGCTTAAGGCGTCTGTTAGCCAGATCACCATGGTAGTCACTCAGGAAATACATCATCCGGCAAAGGCGTAATTAAACAATTAAAGAAAACTTTCGTAAGGTGTAATTAAGTAATTATAGAACACTTAGTAAACAATTCAATTTAATGGGTTACTTGTGGAAATGAATGTAAAGTCTTTTAATGATATTCTCATCGTTTCTTGCGGAGATTACCTTACCTGAAGGCATACAGTAAGAGTAATGCTTCTGAAATTTTCTTTTCACTTGTGAAGATTTGAAATTAGCGCGCTGGTTGGAGGCTCGGTGGCTAGCCGCAGGGGCACGCGAGTCTACGGGCATTGTTGACGAAAGGCCATTTCGAGAGGCCAATACCCGTTGTTGTGTTCGCAAGGAAGTGATTCTCCCGGGTTTTTGCAGGTATGTCACAGGCTGTCGGTGCTAACTAGATGATGCAGGAAGGATGTAAGTTGTGCTAATGTGCGAGTAAAGTAAGGAGGTCTGTTAGTTGTGGAAATCGGGTTTGCAGGAGTTTCTGAGAGGAGCCGCGAGGGGAGGAGACTTATGGCGAATGCGTAGGCTTGGTATCACCCTCTCGGTTCGACTGGCCTGTGCTATATGCCATACTGACCATCAACCTCAGTGGGTGCCCGTTGGTACGGAAGAGCTAGAGACTGGTGTATGTCCACGACGCCAGGTGGTCGCGAGAAAACTACACATCCTTGGCTGGACGGCAAGACTACCGCCGCTGGTGCAGTTAAGTGCTTAGTGCTACAACTCCGTATGGGGGAGTTGCTAGCATGCCTTGTTCAGGAGAGGTACCCTGAGTGGACCAAGTCACGAGACTCAAGTAGTCTCGTATGGTAACCAGATTGTGAGTGGTGTGAGCCGAGTGGGGAGGGGCCTTAAACGTGCTGGTTTGGGAGAAACCCCAGGCAGTGCTTTAAGAAGTACATGTTTGTAGTATTGACCCATGTACTGTATGTAAATATATTTGTGAGCAGTTGTGTTTGTTTCTATTTGGAGTTAATTTTTTTGTGTAAATATCTTCAGTGAGCAGTTAAGTGTTTTGTTTGGAGAAAATTCTTCCTGTAGGATTAGCGATAACTGTAAATTAAAGTTTTGTAAACCCTACCAATTGTTTGTGCACCCCAGTAGGAGATTCTCTGTATTGAGTGCTACAGGTGAGCCCAAAGCCAGAGGAGGGCAGCTTAAGCCCAGCTCATTACATAGAATACCAATCATTCCTTTAGTCATATTGGGTTGGGGCCCCAGGAAGTCAGTTAATGTTTGCTGAGGACATGTACTGGTGTCAGAAAATGCATTAACTGGTGTCTGAGTTTGGAAGTGTATGTGAAAGGGTAAAAACAATGTACATGCGAATAACAGCGTGGTTATTAAGTTGGTGTTGAGTTTGAATGGAGAAAACTAGGAGGAAATGACATTGATGAAACGTGAACTATTGAAGCTGAAGCGAGCCAAAGGGTGGGAAAGGAGGAACAGACCCTGGAAACATTCAGAAATGTGTGGAAAGAAAGAGGTCACTGTCTGTTGGGGCGAAGATGAGCATTTTTGCATTCAAGTTACAGTTACTAGTCCTGATGGTGATATATGGATGCAAGATGTGGTCTGTATCTGAAAACATACAAAAAAGTGTGAATATTGGAAATGAAGTGTTTGAGAAATATGTATGATGTAAGGAGGGTTGATCAAGTAACAAATGATGGAGTAAAAGAAAGGTGTGGTAATAAGAAGAGTATTATTGAGAGGGTTGAAAAGTGTGTGCAAAAATGGTTCGGACATATGGAGAGAAAGATTGAGGAGAGGTTGGCAAAGATATGTGTGTGTCATAGGTGGAGGAAAAAGAGAACGGGGAGACTGAATTTGATACAGAAAGATGTAGTAAACAAGGTTTTGAGTGCTCAGCACTTGAACATACAGGAGGATGTAAGGTGTGCATGGAAGAGTGAATTAGGGCAATGAGGTATACAATGGACCGAACCAACGCATATGAAGCAAACTTTGGATAGGTGTGTGTGCTTGATTGTGGATAGGGAGCTACGATTTCATTGCATTACACACGACAATTAACGAAAGTATGTAAGTGATGCTACTTCTTTGTCTGTTTCTGGGACTACCTTACTAACAAAAATGCAACTAATTTGCACAGAGCAAAAATTGTAAAGTGTAGACATTATTCAATCTGATAAGTTCAGGAGGTTAACACGGAGTGACTTGGTTTGCAGTATTATTTTCTCACTTCTGCAGCTAATCACTGCTCATCAGCTGTGACCCTTGCATTCTCACTGGTCATAAGTTCATTTAGTATAGTTCTACTGCTTTTGAATATGGTGTTAAATGTGTAATTAACGTAAAATGTGCTGCAGAGCGTATACATATGTATATATATTACATTTTCTTTTCACACATTTGCTGTATCCCAATTTCAAGGTAGTGACAAAAACATACAAAGTAAATTCCTCATTTATTCTAAACCACACTCTGGCCATCTTGTATAATGTACCAGAACCAGAGATCCCATCCACAGTCAAGCCTCATAAACCAATTCAGTAGTTCCCATGACTGCTTCATATGTCATGGTTCAGCCTACTGATAGTATGCTGTCCCCCATATCCCAATTTACTCTAATTTGCTCCATTCCATGCATATTTCTTGTCCTGAATGATCAAGCTTTGACACCTCCAGAGCTCTTTCATTCCATCCTTCCAACTTCATTTGAGTCTCTCTTTCCCACTTACTCCCTCCATTTCTGATATGCAGATCCTCTTTGTCAAGCTTTTTCCACTCTATCTATCTATTTTCTGATGCCTGTTCCCTTCAGGAACTCCCATCAAGAGGGTGATCATGGAAAAGAGTCTCCATTTATCCCTGTTCTTGCATGCCTTTTTTTGCATACATAATTCCATGCATTCTTCATCATTGCTCTCCCTCCAGTGCTCTTCCACTCTGTTACTCTGTTTCCCATATCATAGGTGGTCTTCCTCTCACATGAAACCTTTTCATCACACTATCGTACACTCTTCTTGTAAACTCCATCTTGCATTCTTTTCACATTCCCCAACCATATCAAAGTATTACATATCACCCACTCAACTGCTCAACAACTCATTCCCTTTGCATTTTCCTGCCATGCCAAATCTCTCATATGCCCCCCCTCATTACTTTCTTAATTCTATTCATACCACATACGGCTCTCAAATAACTCATTTCCACAGCCTAGATTCTTGACCTCTGGACTTGTCTCTTTTCCATGTTTTGGCTGCATAGGTCAGGGTTAGGAGAACTATGCTGACCCCTTAATCCTTTCTTCGCTTTCATATTTATACCTTTACCCTTCATTATTCTGTTATGGGACCCAGTGATTCTCCTACCATGTACTGCTATCTCCCCTATCTCTCCTTCCATCTCACCAAACATATGAAAATTCTTTTTCAACTTTCCATGGATAAAATTTTATCTTTTATGTAGTGATCCATGGATAAAATTTTATCTTTTATGTAGTGATCCATGGATAAAATTTTATCTTTTATGTAGTGATACCTCTGTCTCTGCCAAAGCATAGCAGAGGTTATAGTTGTGGGAATGGAAGCATTTATCCCCTCTTCCTCTGAGACAACTTCTTCTTCCAATCCATGGTTCAACCATTCCTGTTCTGGGGCTATACAGGCAAAGAATCAGGAATATCAAGCTTGGGAAAACTCTCCTTCCTCCAACTCCCATTCAGCCTTTATCACTGCCCATAATCTTTGCAATTATGCTACCTGTAAGGCAGAGCGTTCCATTATTGAAAGGAAGTGTGATAACCTCTCCTTGTCATCTACTTATGGGTCTTTCTGGTCTTATGTAAGGGTATCTCAAAACATTTCTATCACTATCCTTCCCTCTCTTTTCTGCTCTGATGGTACTATAGCTATCTCTCATAAACAAAGCACCTCTTTTTAGTTTTTGTTTCTTCTTTAACTTTACCTTTGATGATTCTAACATTCCTTCAACTCCTGATGCTCCTCTTACTAATACTATGGCTGTTCCTGTAATCTCTTTTCGAACTGTCTGAAAAGCCCTTCTCTCTATGGACACAAGCAAGAATTTTGTTCCTAATGGCATCCATCTCCGTGTAATGAAAGAGTGCGCTTTTGAGCATGCACCTGTGCTTACTCCTCTGATCTACTACTGTTTAAAAACCAGAACTTCTTGGAAGCATGCATTGGTACATCCCAACCCTAAGGAGGGTGACTGTTCTAACCCCTCTAGCTATCATTGTGTAGCTTTGACATCTTAAATTTCCAAAGCCTTTGAATCCCTCCTCATCTCCCATATCCTCAGACATTTTGAATCAGTCTTCTCTCTGATCACCAGTATGATTTCTGTGAGGCAAGATCCACGGGTATTATTCTTTTTCATCTTACTAATGTCTGGTCAAAACCCCCGAAAAATTTTGGGGAATGTATGTACTTCCTCCTCTAGGCAAATCCACAGCTTTTTTTAGGGTTTGACATTGGTCTCTCATCTCTTAAGCTTCCCTTCCTCACTTTGCTCCCTTATATCTAGATTCCTCTCTGGTCAATCTGTTTCCATGGTTGTTGATGGATCAGCATCTCCCCCTTTCTCTATCAACGGTGGTGTCCTTCAAGGGTCTGTCCCGTCTCCTACGCTTTTTCTCCTTTATATCGACGATTTCCTTTCTTCCACAAATAACTAAATGCACTTTTGTGCTGATGACTCATCATTGCATTCCTCCCCATCCTTCAATTCTGCTCTTTCGTCTCTCACTCAGTCTGCATCTCGTCTCGACACAATTTCCCAAATAAATTCAGATGTGGACAGGATATCTGAGTGGGGCAGACAAAGTCTGGTTAATTTTAATGACTCCAGCACCCAGATTCAACCCCTCTCACAATTGAAAATTCCATACAACTTTCCTCTTTCCTTTGATGGTTCTGTAATTCCACCTTTTCACTCAAAGAACATATTTGGAATTACTGTGACATCCACTCTTTCTTGGAAACACGACACTACGGAAATAGTTAAGACTGCCTCTAAGAAACTGGGTGTTCTGTTTAAATTTCAAAAGTTCTTTTCTTCTTTGTTTGGAGTCCTGCTCTCACATCTGGGGTGGGTCTGGGTCTGCATCCTTACTTGACGAAGTCAAGTCAAAAGCCTTGCGACTTATAAATTTTCCCAGGTTAACTTCAAAACTTGTCCCGCTTGACCTACACCACATTGTTGGTTCACTTTCCTCTTATGTAACTATCACTTTAGTTTTTCCTCCAGAGAGCAGGCTGCTTGTGTGGCCCCCTCCATCTGCTAGATCATAAAATACTCAGAAAGCTGCTATATCACATGATTACTGTGTGGCCATTGGCAAGTTAAGAGTGGGCCATTTTGATGTTTCCTTCCCTACACCTCAAAGCTTTGAAACTCTCTACCTTCTCATGTCTTTCCCAGTAACCATGAACTGGTATGTTTAAAAAGATGGCTTTTGTACTTCCTCCAAATTAGTAAATACTTTCCCTTGTCTTCTTTTTCACCTTCATTAGTCTCTCTTTGTTTCAGTTAAGAACCTTCCTTGATGAGGACTTTTGTCCATGACTGGAGCCTCCAACATAAACAAAAAACTCACTCTATAGGACTTTGCAAAATCTTTATTTTCCTCTGTTTCCTTTCACACACCATTACTTTACTTCTACTTGCATTTACCTTTAATTGCCTATACTTACACATATCATAAAACACTATTACAACCTTCTGCAACTCCTCTTCACTCTCAGCACGTAACACAGTATCATCTGCAAACAGGATTGTCACTAGCCACCTTACCTCACCACCACATTCCATCTCTGCACTCTGTTTCTCCCCTTTTTTTCATCTCTCTTTTCACTCCATCCATACGTCTATCTATCTATGCCACTGTTGCCCATTCCGTTCGGGAACTCCCTCAAGGGGGGTGGCCACATTGAAAGAGTCTCTATAACTGGTGTACTCCTTTGCCACTTCTTAGCCTTTCATGCTTCACCCTTAACAGACCACTGGCCGGGGGCAACTCTAGTGCAGTGTTTTCAGAGTCTACTAAGCCTTTCATGCTTCACCCTTAACAGACCACTGGCCGGGGGCAACTCTAGTGCAGTGTTTTCAGAGTCTACTACCTAATGTTACTACAGACTACTTCTACCGAATGTTCCTGTATAATGTTCCAGACAGCTACTTCTAACTGACACTCCCTCTAATGTTCCTGTTACTGTCTATCTATATATATATATATATATATATATATATATATATATATATATCTTTGATGCCTGTTCCCACCTAAAACTCCATCAAGGGGGTGGCCATGGCAATAGAATATCCATAACTGCTTCTTAGCCTTTATTACCTCACCCTTAAATGGCCATTGGCAGAGGGAAACTCTAGCACAATGTTTGCAAAAGCTCCTACCCAATGTTCCTACTGATTACTACCACCTCATGCTCCTGCCTCATGTTTCTACCAACTGCTATTACCTAATGTTTCTACCTAATGCTCCTGCATAAAATGTTCCTACCTACTACTTCTATCTATTGCTCCTACCATTTTGCCAAAAGGCAGGGCAAGTGCATAGTGCTCACTGCAGGAAAATCTAGAGTTACAAAGAATGAGTTGTGCGAGCTAAGTGTTGTCAAGTGTTTTGTATGAAAAGGAGAGATTGTATGTTTGTGGACAGAATGCCATAGACCTTATGTGGGTGAGGCAGAAATAAGAATCAGCTAATTGGGTCAGAGGAGTGCACTTGATAACCACTTTAGTGATGGCTCACTACACAGCCATTACTAACCCTCCCGATACCCAGGCAGGTAGTACTGGTAATATACCTCCCTGGTCAGTGGCAGCCTACCAACTCCTATCTACTACTTCTATCTTGTGCTCTTACCCAGTTCTCATGACTACTGTTCCTACCTACTACTAATTAATGTTCCTATCATTACGCCAAAATGCTGAGCTAGTTCCTATCACTTACAATAGGAAAATCTAGAGTTAAAAGAATAAGTTGTGAGGTTTAAGTGTTGTCAAATGTGACAAGAAGAGATTCTGTGTTTGTGGACAGAATGCAAGCACTACAAGTGTTGGCGAGGAATAAAGAAAAGACAGCTACCTGGATCGGAGGAGTGCACCTTGATAACCACTGAAGTGAAGGCTCACTATGCAGCTATTACTAACCCTTCCAATACCCAGGCGGGTAGTAGCAGTAATTATATCTCCCTAATCGATGGCTGTCCACCAACTACTGCCTTCCATATATACATTAAGAAGCCATGTGACACCACACAGTCCTGTCTCAGAAGCATATGTATACCGAAACTTTCGCTCAACTCTCCATCCACTATTACACATGCATTTGCTCCAAAACAGAAGGATTTTACACCGTCTAACACTTGTCCCTCTACCCCATATATCCTTAAACACATCCCATAAAGCATTCCACTTGACTGTGTCATATGCTTTCTTCAGATCCATAAAAGTTACATACATCTCCTTACCTTTCTCCACTGATCCTTTTCATATTTCCAAA
The DNA here is from genome assembly GCA_038088735.1 of Panulirus argus. NCBI lineage: Eukaryota > Metazoa > Arthropoda > Malacostraca > Decapoda > Palinuridae > Panulirus > Panulirus argus. The sequence continues at coordinate 8,487 of JAYMFT010016483.1, read as the reverse complement.
CTGTTTCAGCACACCTTGGTTTAGGTCCCTTTATTAGACCATGCTCATCACCACACCTTGCTCTTACAATGTCATTCCTTACATAATCAACTCACCTCACACCACATATTGTCCATGCATTTTATTTCCAGTAACTTCCTCCCACTTTCCTGTGGCCACTTCACATGCCCTGGTTAATTCAACTGACAGCAAGTTTCTCCCTGTATACCACATGGTTCAAAATAAATGTATCCCATGCAAGCCTTTCAATCTCCTGCATGTTCAGGACCTAGTCACTAAAAATCTTTTTCAATCAATCCTTCCAGGTCAAATTTGATCTCCCCCTTCTTCTTGTTCCCTCCACTAGTAACACACACATCCTGTTCATCAACCATTTCTCCCTCATTCTTTCTATTTGTCCAAAACATTTCAGCAAACCCTCTTTGGCTCATTCAGCCACATTCTTTTGATTGCCTCACTTTTCTCTTACCCTTTTATTACTTACTTAATCAAACCAACTCATACCACAATGACTGCACAGTTTCATTTCCAACACATCCACCCTTCTCTGCACATCCTCATCTATAGCCCCTGGCACACATCCATATAATATTGCTGGAACAACTATACCTTCATACACAACAATCTTTGCCTTCTCAGATAATGACCTCTCATTCCACATATTCTCCAATGCTCCCAAAACCTTTGCCCCCACACCACCATATGACTCACTTCAACTTCCATGGTCTCATTTGCCCCCATGTCCACTCCCTGATATCTAAAATACTTCAACTCTTCCAATTTCTCTCCATTCAAACTCACACTCCATCTATCCTGTCCCTCTACCTTGCTATCTGTCTGTCTATATCTCTGATGCTTATTCCAACTGGAAATGCCTTATTATGAGGGGTGACCACGACAACAGAGTCTTCATAACTAAAGAACTCTAGTCCCGCTTCTTATCCTTTAACACCTCACCCTTAACAGGCCACTGGCAGAGGGCAAGTCTAGTGCAGTGTTTTCAGAGGCTCCTACTTAATGTTCCTTATGACTTCTTCTATCTAATGCTCCTACCTATCACCTCTACCTGATGTTTCTACCTAATGCTCCAGCCTAAATGTTCCTACCTGTTACTTCTGTCTGCTTCTCCTAACATTCTGCCAAAAGGCAGGACTAGTGCATTGTGCTCACCACAGGAAAATCTAGAGCTATGAAGAAGGAGCTGCACGAGTTAAGTGTTTTCACGTGTTACAATGACAGGGAGAGATTGTATGTGGACAGAATGCCAGTAGTCCACATGTTAGTGAGGTGGAAAGAAAATACAACTACCTGGGTCAGAAAGTGCAACTTGATAAGCACTAAAGTGCTGGCTCACTAAGCAGATGTCACTAACCCTTCTGATATCCAGGTGGTTAGTACTGGGAGTATACCTCCCTGGTCTTTTGCTGCCTACCAACTACTACCTTCCCTCTACTTTGCTAAACCTAAAATCCTAGCTTTTATTCACATTTACTCTCAACTTCCTCTTTTCACTCACTCTCACACTCAGTCACCAACTTTTGCAGTTTCTCATTCAAATCTACCATCAGTGCCGTGCCAGCATACAACAATTTACTCACTGTCCAGGCCACCTCATCTCCTTCAGACTGCAAACTCACCCCTCTCTCCAAGACTCTTGCATTTACCTTTCTCACCAGCCCATCCATAAACAAATTAAACAGCCATGGTGGCATCACACAACCCTATCACACACCAACCTCCACTTGGAACCATTCACTCTTCTCTTTCCTTCTCATACTCATGCCTTATATCCTTGATAAAAACTTCTCACTACTTCTAGCAGCTTTCCTGTCTGTTTATCTGTATCTTTGACACCTGTTCCCATTGGGAACTCCTTCAAGGAGGTGGCCTCTGCAATGCTTTATAACTGTTGAACTTCAGTGCTGTTTCTTAGCTTTTGCCTTTTTAGCAGCTTTTCTCCCACACTAATATTCTTAAGCCCTTCTACAAGGCATCTCTATCAATTGTATTGATTGCTTTTTCTATATCTATAAGTACCACATACAAATCCTTCTGCTTCTCTAAGTATTTCTCACATACATTGTTTAGGGCAAACACCAAATAAACACGCTCTCCACCACTTCTGAAAGCAATGTTCCTCCCAATCTGATGCTTTGTATATGCCTTCCCCCTCTCAAGTCGCTACTCTCATACAACTTACCAGGTACACTCCCCAAACTTATACCTCGGAAGTTTGAACACTCACCTTTATCCCCTTTGCCTTTATACATTGGCACTATATATGCATGCTGCTGATCCTCAGGCATCTCACCATGAATACATACAATGGAAATCCTAATTAACCAATCAAAGAAACAGTCATCACCTTTCTTAAGAAATTCAACTGCAATACCATCCAATCCAGCCAGCATTCCACATTTCATCTTACGTGAAACTTTCACCACCTTTTCTTTCTTCACCAAATTACTCCCCATGACTCTCTCACTTTAATTACCACCCCATCCCAAACACCCTAATTATGACAACCTATCATCAAACAGTCTTTCAAAATACTCTCTCCATCTCCTCCTCACTTCATGACTATCTTTTACCACTTCCCCATTTGCCCCCTTCACCGGTGTTCCAATTTGTTCTCTTATTTTTTGCACACTATCAGCTTCCTCCCAAAACATCATTCTGCTCTCCCAAAAGTTTACTGATGCTTGCTCACCCCAACTCTCATTTGACTCCATTTCCAAACCTCGCATCCTCTTTATCTGCAACTGCTTTTAAACATCTCTTAACCATTTGCACTCCTTCCCTGTAGGTACTGTCCATATACCTCTGTTTTCTCTTTCACAAGTAACTTTAGTTTATCATCCCACCATTCACTACCTTTTCTAATCTGTCCACATTTCACATTATGCATGCCACATGCATCTCTTGCACATGCCATTACTGCCTCCCTACATACCTCCTACACCTCACCCATTCCCCGTTTCGTTTACTCCCACCTTCTGTCATTCTACTACACAATCTCTCCTAATTTTTCTTCACACAGGTCTCATTTCCAAGCTCACTTACCCTTACCACTCTGTTTACTCTTTTCCACAAACCTCTATAAATTGTCACCCTTGCCTCCACAGTGTAATGATCAGACATTCCACCAACTGCCTTTCTCAGCACATTTGCATCCAAATGTCTCTCTTTAACACTTTAATCAATTAATATGTAATCTAATAATGCTCAATGACCATCTTTCCTACTCATATGTTTACTTGTGTATGTTTTTCTTTTAAACCAGGCAATCCCAATCACCAGTCCTTTTCCAGCACACAACTCCACAAGCTGTTCACCATTTCCAATCATTATACTTAATACCCCATGCCCCCAATTATGTCCTCAACTGCCATATTATTTACCTACACATTTGAATCACCCATCACTAATACCAGGTCTTTTGCATCAAAACTGCTGAAACACTTACTCAGCTTCAACCAAAGCACTTGCATCTAATGATCTTTCTTCTCATGGCCAGGTACATAAGCACTAATAATCTCCTATCTCTTGCAATCTATTCTCATTTTTATCCACATTAGTCTAGAGCTCACTTTCTTACACCCTTTCACACACTCCCACAACTCCAGCACTTCCTTACTCTCACATGCTCCCACAACTCCCACATCAGTAATATTGCTACCCATCCTTTAGCTTTTGCCCTCTGACCCCCAACTTTACTCCTTAGACATTTTCAAACCACTCGTCCCTTCACCCTTGACCTTTGTTTCACTCAGAGACTGAACATCCACGTTTCTTTCCTTAAACATATTATATATCTCTTCTTTCTTCTCATCTTGGTTACATTCACACACATTTAGACAACCCAGCCTGAGCCTTTGAGGAAGATAAGCACTCCATGCTTGCCTCCTTTTTTCCATCCCTCTTTTACAAATTGAACAAAAGTTTCTTACATCCTCCAACTCCCTTTCTCTCCTACCTCAATAGAGCTGTAGTTTTGGTGCATTACACATGATAGCAGATAATGGATGTGAGTGAATGCAGCCTTTCTTTGTCTGTTCCCTGTACTACCTTGCAAACACAGGAAATGGTGTCAAATATGAAAAAAACATCCACTCTCTTGTTCTTATGCATTCAATTCAAGAGTAACACACACATAATCACTGTTGGGACAACTATGCCCTCAGACATAAACATCTTTGCCCTGGCAGACAATGATCTCTCTTTCCACACACTCCTCAATGCACCCAGGCCCTTTACCCCTTCTTCTTCCTTATGACTCAGTTCAGCTCCCATGGTTCCATCAACTGGCATGTCTACTACCAGATACTGAAAGCAATCCAATTCCTCTACAGTCTTGCTCTTAAATCTCACACTCAATCCTTCATGTCTTCCCCACATACACACACACCTCATTTCATGACTTTTATTCATATTAACTTTACTCTCTTCATCTACACACTCCCCTAAACTCAGGCACCAACTTCAGGAGTTTCTCTGTTCAGTATGCCACTAGATCAGTGCCATCTGCAAACAGCAACTGACTCATTTCCCAAACCCTCTCACCACCAACATACTATAGACCCAGCCCTCATTCCAAGACCCTCACATCCACTTTCCTCACTACTCTGTCCATGAATGGATTAAAAAACAGTGGTGACATTAAAAGCCCTAAAAAAGACCCAACTTCACTTAAAACCACTCCTCCTCCTCCACTCCTGCTTGCACACACATCTGACTTTTCCTTTAAAAACTTCACATTGCATCCTCCTATGCCATAAATTTGTAGCACCTTCCAAGGCACCTCTGTCAATCCTTTTATATACTATTTCCAATTCCATAAACTTTTTAAAGCAAACACTTAGTACATGCATCCTCTACCAATCCTGAAACCTCAGTGCTGTATAATACAACTGAAATTTAAATGTGGGGCCACACTGACCAAACATTTTTTTGTGAATCAGTTATCATACATCTGGACAGCAACTGGCTGTCACTTTAGCTTTAAAATTTTATCAGAAGATTTTAGGCTACACTTTTAAGCTTTTCATCATATGCCTATCAGTGCATTTTGGAATTTTCACATGGGACTCATGTGTATATCAATTGGTCTAATTCACAACTCTATATGGGTGCTTGTTTGGAGGGACGCAGGATGGCCTACAATGAATGGGTAAGTGGCACAACAGAAAATGACTCAAAGTCTTGAGAAAGGATGAGAAAATGCTGATGAGTCAGATATCCTGGCACATGGGTTATCCTGGTTAAATGCTGTATAAATATTGTTTTTTCAAATTTAAATCACAATAAATTATAATCATATGTAAACATCCCCTGGGGATAGGGGTGTAAGAATACTTCCCACGTATTCCCTGCGTTTTGTAGAAGGCGACTAAAAGGGGTGGGAGTGGGGGGATGAAAACCCTCCCCTTCTTGTATTTTCAGTTTCTAAAAGGGGAAACAGAGGAGTCAAGCAGAGAGTGCTCATCCTCCTGAAAGGCTCAGATTGGGGTGTCTGAATGTGTGTGGATGTAACCAAGATGAGAAGAAAGGAGAAATTGGTAGTATGTTTGAGGAAAGAAACCTAGATGTTCTGGCTATAAGTGAAACGATGCTCAAAGGTGAAGGGGAAGAATGGTTTGGAAATGTCTTAGGGGTGAAGTCAGGGATTGGTGAGAGGTCAAGAGCTAAGGAAGGAATAGCGCTACTCCCGAAGCGAGAGTTGTGGGAGTGTGTGAAAGAGTGTAAGGAAGTAAATTCCAGATTGATGTGGGTAAAACTGAAAGTGGGTGGTAAGAGAAGGGTGACTATTGGTGCTTATGCACCTGGTCATGAGAAGAAAGATCTTAAGAGACAAGTATTTGGGGAGCAGGTGAGTGAGTGTGTCAACAGTTTTGGTGCACGAGACCGGGTATTACTGATGGGTGATTTAAATGCGAAAGTGAGTAATGTGGCAGTTGAGAGTATAATTGGAGCACATGGGGTATTCAGTGTTGCGAATGGAAATAGTGAAGAGCTCGTGGATTTGTGTGCTGGAAAAAGAATAGCGATTGGGAATACCTGGTTCAAAAAGAGAGTTATTCACAAGTATACGTATGTGAGTAGAAGAGATGGTCAATGGGCATTGTTAGATAATGTATTACTTGACAGGCGTGCAAAAGAGAGACTTTTGGATGTATATGTGCTGAGAAGGGCAGCTGGTGGGATATCTGATCACTATCTTGTAGAGGCGAAGGGGAAGATTTGTAGAGGTTTTCAAAGAAGAAAAGAGAATGTCGGGGAGAAGGAAGTGGTGAGAGTACGTGAGTTTCGAAAGGAGACTTGTGTGAAGAAATATTAGGAGAGAGTGTAGAATAGCAAAAGGTGAGAGCAAATGAAGTGGGGAAAGTGGGTGAGGAATGGGATGTATTCAGGGAAGCAGTGATGGCATGTGCAAGAGATGAATGTGGCATGAGAAAGATGGGAGGTGAGCAGATTAGAAAGGGTAGTGAATGGCGGGATGAAGTAGAGTTGTTAGTGAAAGAGAAAAGAGAGGCGTTTGGACGATACTGACAAGGAAGAAGTGCAAATGACTGGGAGATGTATAATTAATGCGGCAGGAGGTCAAGAGGAGGGTGCAAAGGTTGAAAAAGAAGGCAAATGAGAGCTGGGGTGAGAGAGTATCATTAAACTTTTAGAAGGAGGTAAAGAATGGGCGTAAGACAAGAGAACATGTGGGAACATCTGTGAAGGGGGCAAGGAAGGAAATGATAACAGGTAGTGATGGAGTGAGGAGGAGATGGAGTGAATATTTTGAAGGATTTTTGAATGTATTTGATTATAGAGTCGCAGATGTAGGGTGTATTGGCTGGGGTGGTGTGCGAAGTGAGAGAGTCAGGGAGAGTGGTTTGGTGGAGAGAGAGGAGATGGTGAAAGCCTTGCGGAAGATGAAATCCGGCAAGGCAGTGGGATTGGATGGTATTGCAGTTGAATTTATTAAGAAAGGGGGTGACTGTGTTGTCGATTGGTTGATAAGGATATTCAATGCATGTATGGATCATAGTGAAGCTTTGGAACTCTCTGTCTTCTCATGTCTTTCCTAATAACTGTAACCTGGCTCATTTCAAAAGACATGTCTTTCATTTTCTCAAAAATCGTAAATACTTTCCCTGTCTTTTTCCCGTTTCTTAATTATCTCTATTTTTCAATTAGGGCCCGGCCTTGATGTGGACTTTTGTCCGTGACTGAAGCCTTCACATAAAAAAAAAAATGAAGTGCCATTGTACAAAGGCAAAGGGGATAAAGGTGAGTGTTCAAATTACAGAGGTATAAGCTTGTTGAGTATTTCTGGAAAATTGTATGGAACGGTATTGATTGAGAGAGTGAAGGCATGTACAGAGCACCAGATTGGGGAGGAGCAGCGTGGTTTTAGAAGTGGTAGAGGATGTGCTGATCAGGTGTTTGCTTTGAAGAATTTATGTGAGTACTTAGAAAAACAGATGGATTTGTATGTGGCATTTATGGATCTGGGGAAGGTATGTGATAGGGTTGATAGAGATGCTGTGTGGAAGGTCTTAAGAATATATGGTATGGGAGGTAAGCTGCTAAAAGCAGTGAGAACTTTTTATTAAGGATGCAAGGCATGTGTACGAGTAGGAAAAGAGGAGAGTGGTTGGTTCCCAGTGAAAATCGGTCTGCGCCAGGGGTGGGTGATGTCCCCATGGTTGTTTAATATGTTTATGGACTGGGTGGTTAGATAGGTAAATGCAAGAGTGTTGGAGAGAGGGGCGAGTATGCAGTCTGTTAGGATGAGAGGGCCTGGGAAGTGAGTCAATTGCTGTTCGCCGATGATACAGCACTGGTAGCTGATTCGAGTGAGAAACTGCAGAAGTTGGTGACTGACTTTGGAAAAGTGTGTGAAAGGAGAAAGCTGAGAGCAAATGTGAATAAGAGCAAGGTTATTAGGTTGAACAGGGTTAAGGGACGAGTTAGTTGGGGAGCGAGTTTGAATGGGGAAAAATTGGAAGAAGTAAAATGTTTTAGATATCTGGGAGTGGACTTGGCAGCAAATGGAACTATGGAAGCTGAACTGAATGATAGGGTGGGGGAGGGGGCGAAGGTTTTGGGAGCGATGAAGAATGTGTGGAATGAGAGAACATTATATCGGAAAGCAAAAATGGGTATGTTTGAAGGAATAGTAGTTCCAACAATATTATATGGTTGCGAGGCATAGGCAATAAATAGAGTTATACGTAGGAGGGTGGATGTGCTGGAAATAAACTGTTTAAGGAAAATATGTAGTGTGAGATGATTTAATCGAGTAAGTAATGCAAGTGTAAGAGAGATGCTTAGTAATAGAAAGAGTGTGGTAGAGAGAGCAGAAGAGGGTGTGTTTGAAATAGCTTGGACATGTGGAACAAATGAGTGAGGAAAGGTTGACAAAGAGGATATATGATTCAGAGGTGGAGGGAACAAGGAGAAGCGGGAGACCAAATTGGAGGTGGAAGGATG
>JAYMFT010016472.1:0-16634 GCA_038088735.1 Panulirus argus | reverse complement strand
ATTTCTCAACTCCCTCTATATTTCAATTAGGGCCCGGCCTTGATGTGGACTTTTGTCCGTGACTGGAGCCTTCAACACAATTAAAAAATAATTGTTACTAATTAATACAGGGAATAGCAAAACACAGTAAACATCTAGTACTCAACTCAGCGCATACTAATGCATAGTTAACACAGCACCAACACCAGGAGAGGAACCTAACTAAATAAAAGGACAACATAGCACGATCAGCAATACCCCAGTAAAGGTAAATAAATACAACATAGCAATATCGTCGAGAGACACAGATAAAAGACACTATATTATAACAGAGGATTATCACCAAGACGCTAAAACAGCATAGACTCATCACCAAGACATCAACCCAGCTAAAAATACACGTATGACAGAGGCTTATCACTAAGACATTTAATATGCACAACATAGCAACATCACCAAGACTCCCATACCACTAGAAACATATACATAACAAAGCTCTATTTCCAGGACCCTAAAACAGCAAACATAGAATAATCAACGAGGCACCAACGCAGCTAGAAGCTCATATGTAACAGAGCTTTTTCGCTAACACAGTAGAACCGCCAGCATAGCGTCATTACCAAGACACCAACACAGCTATAAATACATATACAACACAGCATTGTCATCAAGACGCTAAAACAGCAAACATAGGAAACACAGCTACACCGACATGGTAAAAAAAGCACAGCTAGAGAAAAAAAAAATAACCGCTGACACCCGTATCACGCCACATTGGCTTGTAGTCAGTCTCACCAGGTTTCGCAAGCTCTGCACAACGGTTGGTGAGCACATGAAGCAGCGCAGAGACCTCGGTAGGGCCCCTCAACAAGCGTAGTAATCCCTGTATATGTGTAGTCTACCCAACTGATGATTGTTTAAGGTGATTTCTTTTTTCAACCTCACAACTCGATGAGCGAGGACACATCAATCATGCTTTTCGTATGAATTTATGTATCTGTGTTTGCATGTTCGAACGGATGTACATATGTATATATGCATAAATGTTTGCACGAATATATACAATTACCTATTTCTAACTGTACTGCATTGGGGAGAGTGTGTTACGGTCATAGGGCTACAACTGAACCATTACTCGCATCACGCAACGTTTTAAACTTCTTTATGCTGTCTGAATTTACTGTATCCTCAACTAGTATATTCCACTCATCTACCAATCTTCTGTACTATGAAAACGCACTTTTGTCTTCCCGTCCGTCCCCTGTCTATAGACACAGCGAGGATGTTGCCAGACGAACGACAACTAGGGTATGGTGACAAGGATCTGAAGGCGTGGTGGTGCTGAGAGAGATTGTGGTAGTCCTCTGGAGAAGCATGTAGATGAGGGTCCGGAGGGACAGAATCTTCTAGTACACCACACCATTGTTTCTTAACATCCTCTCTAATAAGTTGCCTTTATAGTTTCATGTTATGGCCTGTATGCATATACATATTTAAGCGTATGTACGTATGTATATATTATGTATTTCAATGGAATCTTAGAAGAAATTGGAAACATCCTTTTCCTCACAGGGTGCAGAGGAAAAAGTGCCAGCAGCGCCACCCACTCCTCTTCACATACTAAGTCGAAAAGACAAATACATTGATCTGATGACGTACACTATTCGTGTCATGAAAAATGGTACTTTGCTCTTCAAATAGATGAATAGATCAATGCTGATTCACTTTTTATATTATCCTCTTCAAATCCAAAACACACGTTAGAGGCCATTAATCACCTGAAAGTCAAACACCCTGGAAATAGAAAAAAAAAAAGTACATCGGCTGATTTTTTAGAAGAGCGATTACGGAAATATTTTCGTATAAAAGACTGACAAAAAGAAATTGAATGACTACATTTTTTTTCACTTTGCAAAATAAATTTAGATTTTTATGAAAAACAAAATCATATTAAGTGCCAGGTATTTAAAGTAGGGCTGGGCAAACAGCATTGTTCATACAGAATTCGTTCATATTGTATAATGTCAATGGTTACTGCAATATTTACTGTTTGCTGTTTGAATTACGGATGAATATTGCTGCAAACTGTGTTGAATAATTTGAACTGTGGGTATGCCTATACAGGGGACCATGTTTTCAGTACCTAAGTCCTGTATTTGATTATAGTGGTGATCACGAAGGTCCTGCCGTTGATCATGAGGGTTCAACCGTTGAACAAGAGGGTCCTACCGTTGATTATGAGGGTCCAACCGTTGATCTAGAGGGTCCTACCGTTGATTATGAGGGTCGAACCGTTGATCTAGAGGGTCCTACCGTTGATTATGAGGGTCCAACCGTTGATCTAGAGGGTCCTACCGTTGATCACGAAGATCTACCTTTGATCATGAGGGGCCAACCGTTGCTCAGGTTCTACCCTTGAGCACAAGGTTCCTACCCTTGAGCAAGAGGCTCGTAGCCTTGAATATGACAGTATGACCTTTGGTATTATAGCCCGAACCTTTGGCCTTGGCACTTGGCACTCGGATCCAAGTGCAATCATGTATGCAAATGAATAATGAAGAAGCACTCCAGTAGAGTGGCAGGCTATGTTCTCCCAAGCACTGTACACAAGCTGATTATTCATTCAGTTCCTCAGAGATACGAATGAATATTTTATGAAAGAAATCAAGGTGAAGTATAAAACTTATCAAGAATGACAATGATATTTTTTTTAGGAAAAGAGGATGAAAGTATCCATCTAACAATAGTGATCTTAACACATTAACAAGAGACTGTTAGTGATCTGTACACGTCTAACAAGAGATAGTCAGTGATCTTTACACATCTAATGAAAGAGTCAGTGGTCTTATCTAACAAAAGACTGTTAGTGATCTTTACACATTAACAAGAGACTGTCAGTGATCTTTATATGTCTAACAAGAGACAGGGTAACTAAAATTTGTTGTAGTTAAGTAGTACAAGCTTTTTCTTGAGTTACCTGCTTTGCATATATTGATGCAACTGCAGGCAGTGCATTGACGGTGTTATTGTGTTAACTGGAAACTACCTATGCTATAATTGGGAAGCAACTGTATTATAAGTGAAGTATCTGTAATCACTATGATCAACGTCAAGTATCCGTAGATAATGCAGTAACGGAGATAACTGTGGGTAACTGTGAATAACTTTGTATAAGCTATAGCAACAACTGTAAAGAAAATGAAGTGACCGTAGCAAATCTAGGGTGACTCTAGTAAACTATATTTATAGTGTGACATTAGTAGCAACTTTGAGGTGACTGGATTAGCAAGAGAGAATGTAAGGTAGCCTGAGTAACAATAGTAACTGTAAGGCAGACGTAGTAACTGTAAGGCAAATGTAGTAACTATAAGGCAAACATAATAATAGTAAGGCAATCATTGTAATTGCGAGGCAAACGGTGCAGCTTTAAGGTAATCATTATAACTGTAATGCAGTCATTGTAATTGTTAAGCATATGCAGTAACTTAATGGTATAAGTAGAACCTGTATGGCAAATGCATTAACTTATCAATACTCGTGGCAAGTATAAGTTGCTGGAGTGTCTCCATGTGATCAATACTTGTGGCAAGTATAAGTTATAAGTATCTTTGTTGGATGCAGGTTACATGGACGCCCAGGGGAGGTACCACCCACACCTGCAAGAGCACTATTTCCTCACAGATCCCGACCACTTCATCCACACCCACTACCCGTATGATAACCTCGAACACCACTACGACAGGTAGGTCCACTACGGGCGTGTCGCGAGGCTCTTTGTAAAACGCACTTGACCCACCACAAGAGATACGTGACCCACTGTTATAGGTACGTAATTCACAACTACAAGTACGTGATTCACAGCCGCAAGTTCGTGATTCTACTTTACAGGGGCGTGAGTCGTTATCGCTACGAGTGTGATAATTCACTGTTAAAGGTAAGTATATGACTTACCGCTACATGATATTTTGAAAAGCATTTAATCAACCAAACTCAGGCTCAAGAATGAGAGACTTAAGCCGTAACCTACTGTTATATGTCACTGATTATCTTGGCTTCCATCACGCTAGTTTTCCGGGCTATCCTGCCTTCTACCAGGCTAGTTGTCCTGTCTTCTACCAGGCTGGCTATCCTGTCTCGTACCAAGTTGGTTATCTTGCTTTGTACAAGGCTAGTTATCCTGCCTTGTACCAAGCTGGCTATCCTGTCTTGCACCAGATGTTACTACCATCTCAACCACGGCATCAAATCATCACCGTTTAAGTGAATGGATATACAATCCTCACCCTACACTCTCCTCTCTCCCTTCCTCCCAGATGGCAGCTGCTGGACACGCCCCTGACTCTCGAGGACTTCAACTCGCTGCCGAACGTGACGCCGGAATTCTGGTCTTGCGGTCTGAAGCTGGGCCGGCCCAGGTACAACCCCGTCGTCTTTCGGAACCAGACCGAAGTCACGCTCGTCGCCTCCACCCTCATCAGATACAAGTACAAGTTCTTCCCCGCCGACCAGGTGAGACGGGAGGGCGAGTGAGGGACACAGATGGGAAATAATTGGTGGGGGAAAAAGAACGCTGTTGACCGGACAGCCCGTAATGCAGATCTTGTAACTGCAGGGTGAGGCGAGTAGATTACCTTTACCTCCTTTGTCAAGACGGTGTTTAGGGAACACTGGAAATTCTTCGGAGGATAAGGATGAAGAGAGGTAATCTTCGGCTTGGTTATTAGTTGCTATCAGTTGCAATTCAGTTACTTATATCTTTCTTGAATACTATCAGTATCTTTTTTGGGTGGGGGTACTTTCATGACTTCAGAACTTCATATTTCATTTCTTATCGCCATCCTTCTTCGCCTCACTCGTGCCTGACCTTGAGAGAGTATCTTAACTTTTCCTTTTATCATCTTCGACGTCCCACTGGCTCTGCGTCATGGGGCGACATCTCTTGCATGTTTTTCTTCCGGAATTCTGTAAACAACTCCTGTTTCATCTTTGATTTTGCCATCTGGAACCCAATAACTCCTCGTGTTCTCGTCTGGCATTTTTCATTTTTCATTCAATTTCTCTTATTTTATTGCCTTTTCAAAACTTTTCCCTCTTTAGATTTTTTCTATGCATATAAGAATTTAATGCTTTCCAAACTTTCCTTGTCTTTGCATCTGCTTAAGGAGGCCTGTGTCCTTAACACTAACCATTTTGACTGAGTTTGGGCACTCGTGCGATCTGACCTAATGTTCATAACTTTATAAAGCAGAGATCTGAGCTGTCTAAGCCCCAGTGTGTCAAACTGCCTGGGGTCAATACCATGTAACTGCTGGTACAAACACACCCATACTCACACACGGGCCTATGTGACGTAGTGGTCAGCGTTACTGATCATGAGGAAACACAATGCCACGAGAGGACATGATATCTCTACATGTAACACGAAGTATCAAGCGTCATAAAACAAAAATATTATCTCAATCTCAACAACGTCATGCAGTGCCTGTGCTATAGCAACTGTGTGTGTGTGTGTGTGTGTGAGCACGTATGAATCTTTTCCATCTATGTTGGCGGATCTACGTCAGAATGGACTCCTACATTATAAACATGCACATTATTCCCACAGTAGTTTATTGCTATTTGCATATTTGCATGTTTCGTATTCCTGGAGTGTATACGACAGACGATTCATAAAAACACGTGTATCGTACAAGGAGTGTTTGTGGTCAATGATCGTACATGTCTAGCATTCCTAAGTTGATTGTCATCAAGGACTCTACGCTTTTGGCACACCGTCAACGACACTTTTTTTCTTTTTTTTTGACGCATCTAGAGTGTTTTCAACTAACGAATCAGCGTGTATAGGTTCAATACTGGAATGTTTACGATAAACAACGGAATGTGTGGAACACCCGGAGTGTTTGCGATCGATAACTAAACTTGTGTTGCATATCTTGATTACACCAACTCAATATTTGCAACATATCTGGTGTGTTTTTGGTTGATAATGCAACAAGTGTGGGACTCCTAGCAAGTCTGCAGTCAAAGTTAAGGCATATATGACGTTAATACACTGGTATATCATATGTGTCATATGTGTAAATGACTATTCACAGTATATAACGAATGCGTCATTTTGTAGTATAAATGACGAATTATGCAGCATTTGAGTCACTCCCTCAACATAAACAAATTGTGATACATGTAACATAAAGCTAGGAGCAGCTAATTATCCAACATGTGTGTCATCCTTACAGTGTTCATGATTCATGAAACATGTATCTGTTATATCTAAAGTGTCTTTCCCAGAGGGTAAAACGCATAATGGATCACGTGTCCTTCCTAAAGTGTAAATAACAATTCATATATTTATTATTCTTAGAGTGAAAACGAAATTTACAAGCGTCAGTCTTAGAATGAATTTTTTTTTTTCATGTATCACGTCTAGAATGGAAGCATTAGATTATACATGTATCATTACTAAACTGTAAACAATATATTATACATGTGTCATTTCCAGAGTGATAAGAAACATATAAGAGCATCATTCCTACAGTAAACAATACATTCTGCATATGAGACTCAATACTCCAGATGTGACTCCACACTCAATACATGGCCCCACGTTTCACATGTAACCCCTGACTTCTTTTACGCTAAATGCCACTAATAATTCTACAGGTGATCCCACTCCATACACGAAACAACATTCTGTACATAGTTCCATATTCCACACGTCTATACGCAACATATGATTTCGCATTTTGTACGAGACGTAAAAATCCACAAGCATTGTGTTCCATGACTATACACTTCACACTTCAACTCACTGCATATTACCAAACGTGATCTCCATTCATGATTTACATGCTATAGTACATAGGACCTCCACATGTGACTGCATCGCCCATGACCTGATGTCCGGGTATTAAATTCTAGGCTTTTTGTAAATAAACCTTTTTATGGCATTTTATAATATGATCCTCGAACAGTCGCACCTTCCTGCTGGTAATCGTTATCCTGACATTTACACGCAGTATGTTTACAGGAGGTTCCTTTCGGCCACAGACAGAGATGTTCAGACTCAGTATAATGCATCCCCTGTATCCGAGCCCACCACATTGTCTTTACGAAAGTGTGAACAGCATAATGTATCGTACCATAACACTCTTTGAGCCTGCTTTTCTTCCCTAGTAGTTTTTCTGAAACACTTAAAAAGAATACCTTCACGAATACCACCTCAAGAAGCATCATCGAACATCACTCACCTCAGTAGACTTGTTATGTCTTTATATACTTACATCTTTTCTTTTTATATCTGAGTAATACGTTTCTAGGTCTTGTAGTATATGTGATCTCATCAGATTCAACAGACTAGAATGACTTCCTCAACAACTGTCGTGTCGTCCAGACAGAGGAAGCGTGCGTCAACCAGTGGGTGTTCTGCACGCTGAAGGAGGGCGGCGCCGTCGGCTCCTTCACCATCATGGCTCCCGAGAAGACCAACTACATCCTCAAGATCTACGCTGGACGCGAAGAACACTTAGAGGAAGAAGGGTCTTCTCTGGACCACGTGGTGTCCTTCCTGCTCGTGTGTGAAAAGGTGAGGTTCTGATCTGCCTGGCGTTAGGAGGATCGAAAGATGAGATGCTTTCCTATCTCGTGTGAGGAGGACGGGAAGCTGAGGCGCTTTCCTACCTGGTGTGAGGAGAATATCGTTACCCATGTGTACCTCTCATGTCACAGACCGTCTAAGTCCCTTCATATTTCGATACAGTTCTGAATACTCCTTAGATTGTCTCATAAATTTAGTGCCACCTGCAGACATAATCAGGCATGAAATATGTTCCACTGGCAAAGGTATATACATATAACAGCAATACTAAGACTGAGACATGTGAAACACTAATGGTAACCTTGAAATATCTGTTCCCCTCCCCTGAGGTAAATTTTGCCTCACTGAAGGAGTTCCACTCTTTTGGCTACCTGGAAATCCAGCTGCTGAATAGCCTTTTGATGAGGTATGATGTCAAATACTTTCTTGCAATCCAAAAACATTGTCCAAGGAGCCCCATTCTCATGATCGCATGGAAATCCATTTTGTTTAGCTTATCAACCTTTTTTTGTAGGGCAGCGTCAAATGCTTTCATGAAGTCCGAATACACAGTCTATCCGTCTGTTTCTTTTATCTTGACTAGTGCTCACTCAGTCGCAGAGGTCCAGAAGATTCGTGATCAGAGACTGATTCCTTGTGAACCTATGTTGCTTCTCACCAAAATAGATTCTTTTTTGTAAGCACTCATCAGTCTTCTTCCTGATTATCTTTTTCAGTTCCTTACACAACTTGCTTTCAATGATACTGGCTTGTAGCTTAACGTATTTGCTCTATCGTCTTCCCTAAAAAGATAACATATTTGCTGTCTTCCATGCGCTTGTTTTCTCTCCTTTTTCCAGTAAGAAAAACTTCTCATGTTTAGTCTTCGAATATGTAAAGCAAGGTACAGCAAGGTATAGAGCCGTTCGCGCTATACGGTCTTGGATCCTTTATGGCCTTATTCATTCCTCATACAATCATCTCAGTGGTTTTCATGTCCTCTCAATTCCATCCCGATGCGTTGGATGTACTTTTCATTAGGCATCTCACACGAGTTCTCTGCATCTACTATAATTTCCTTTGAGTTTTGCTCCATTACTGGTAATTTGCTCTTGACGATCTTATGGAACAGTTGCCGATTTTTATTTCTTTTCTTACCCATATATTGTTTCATTTTCTCAACCCTTCCTTTCGTAATCATCTCTATTCGTTCTTTGCTCTATATATTTCAAACTTTACATAGTTGTCGTGCCTCTTTAACATATCTACAGTGTATTTATACTTTGATATATATTGAACCACGTCTGTTCCTTCTCTATCCTTCTCTCTTTGCTTCCCACCAAAAGTATCCATCAACTGACTAATTTTTGGACTTCACAGAACCTCTTGCAACACTATGCATTGTTTAGGATGCTCAAGTCCATTATTCAGCCAATATTCCTGAAGAACGTATTCAGCTCTGTACAGTTTCCTCTCCTGTTCGTTTTAATGGAATTAAGATTCCTTTCTGATTCCTTGGTTATTCCCACGCTAACTACCCACTCATCCTTAAGTATTATTCGGATATTTTCTCATAACTGATGTTTCCCACTTCCGTCTTAATGGTATATGTAATGGGTAACGATGATGACGATTTCTAACGTTATCAACTGCTCCTTAATGAGTCCACATAGATCCCTATGTCATCATCCAACACATTGTCTATGCTACATAGCCTCAACGTTATTAGTCATCGCATAGTGTATGTTACGTGGTCATAACATCATCAACCATCACAGAAGCTACGCACCACACAGACCCCTCCAACACTCACGACCCCACCACCTCCTGCAGGCCCGTCGCTACCCCGTACCGTGGCCGCTGCACGACGTGGCTTGGGGTCCGACGCCTCGCTTGTACGAGTGCGGACTGGACCCTGTTAACCAGACTGGGCCCGTCATTGTCACGTGGGGTGGCAAGAAACTCATCTACTTCGAGAAGGCCTTTGAGATCATGATCATGTTCCAAGTGTACAACACAGAGGGACACCTGCTCAACCTTAAGGTAGGTACCCACATCACTGGTTCTACCTGTGATTAACAGGCTCACGTAACACACACACAGAAACGAATCCATATGGATTTGAAAACATTTCCAACTGTTTTGAATTCATTGTTTCTTCACTTGTCTTTCTCGTTCACCTCTCTGTTACTCTAAAAGAATTTCTTTACCTTCTAACACTTTTTTACTTACTTTCTCGTGTGTCTTCTAGTTGTTGAATGTAATGACTGAACGATGAGTAACCATTTTACCAATGACGGCAGAGCCCTGTACCCATCTGAGGCAGTAGTTACTTCATGGGGATTTAAAACAGTTTTACCCTACGAAATATGACGTATTCTCGAAGACTTACCTACGCTGACTGTTATAATTCATATGAAGTTAGTAGACGTTCGTACTCAGGACTCAAGGACCATACCGCACCCCGGCCGGGTCTAAATTCAACAGTCTTTTTTAGCAAAACATTTAAAGTTACCATAAGATTTGATCAAACTTCAGTGGACTTAATGTCTAGACATTCAATGAACTTCATTACTATTCTTCCTAATCTAGGGTTTCCAAAAGTTTCCAGTTAAGCTGATAAAAGGGAGGTGAAAGTTTCCTTAAAAGGTAAAAATCATTTCACTGTCTACTCTCCACAGGACTGGGAACAATCGTACATAGAAGAATGGAATTCCTGGTTTTGATCTGGCTTTGAAAAAAAATTTCAGAAAATCTAAACATACTGTTACAGTTACAACAGATTGAACAGAATCCCTATGAAGGGCCTGAGGAAAGTACCAAATCAATATCATGGACATTTTCTAATCATTTTGAAAAGTTGATTTATTTCCTTGTTTAAAAAGGAAGATCTATAATTCATGCCTTTCTACTCTGATTCTTTCTTCAATAAAGCAAAAGTCTCTTGGCTGGTATAATCACATTTTTGCTTTCTATTTCTGTAATACTATCCTTCAAAAGCTAAGTCGGGGCTTGTTCTACTTACTTTCGAAAAAGGTTGGGACGAATCTTCCATAACCATGTCAGACACCGCTGCAGCAGGTGAGGGACAATCTGACGAACTTCAAAAACTTTAAAGTTAACCCCCTGACTCTCAGTGAACTTCTTTGAAGTGGTTCTCTTGAGACCAGTGGCTCTAGACTGCTTAGCCCCTCCTCCTTCAAGAAAATGCTTTGAAGCTGTGTCTTTTCCCCCCCCTGAAGGATTTCTTTTCTCAGTAACAGAGCCTTTAGCTATAAATAGATTCTTAAAGGACTGAGGAGAAAACTGTCCTCCCTTGAGATTATCAATATACAGTATCCTAGTTTGTTCATAAACTATCCTGACCTCCTAAAATCTGTTGCTGATTGGAAACTGTCCTGTAAATCTGGTACATTATCATAAACTTTTGAAAATCACTGTTATGCCCCTCTCTCTTCGTTTGCTCTTGTCGAGTAGGGGATTCAGTGGCATATTTTTCTTTCCCGATAACTTATCTCTCTTGTTTCATGTACAATTTCTGCTGTCTTCTAGTGATGTGTGTGTGTGTGTGTGTGTGTGTGTGTCTGTGTGATTATATCTATTACATAAAGGGCAATTTATGCTTTACGAACCTGATTTAGTGCAAATCCCGTGAATTAAGGACGATAGATATTCACAGTGTGATGCTAATTGTTTCTGTCCCGGGAAACAATCGTGAGGATTACGGACACACAATTTTTGACACACGCACAGACAGGGAAAAACAACACATAATCCAATTTTAGTTTCCGCGTTCACCGCTCCATTATAATGGGGAATACTTTTAGAAAAACGATGATTGAGTTTTCCGAATGGTATTGATGGTAGCATTAGTGTCACAATTGTCGAAAGCGTATTTTCTTTAAAACGGGAGGGAAATGTTAGCAACCATCTTTTCATTCAGGTGTCCATAGTATTGTGTTTGTCGGCAGCACCGTCTCTACATAGTCAGTGGGTTAACAGCAGCAGAGAGCTCTAAAAGCAGCACTGAATTCTTCCATACTAATGTGTACAAGGAGGCCTGTTCCACTGCAGTATTTCAAGTGGTTCTTGACGCTAGATTGAGTTGAAAAGTATTTATATTTCGAGGTGGAGTAAACTTTTAATATTTGCGTTAAGAGGTCATTGTCTAGCAAAGGAATCTCACAAGGGTTAAGGGAGAAAGAGTTGTATATGGTCAGTTCATCTCTCACAAGCAATAAATACAGACAAAAGGAACTGACATTTGGCATTTACTTAATGGCAGAGTGAACATTTATATAATAAATGCCGGCGAAAGTAGCATGGTTTGAAGTGTAATAACCTAGATCTGGTTATTCTAGGTCGAGAGTTAAGATTCGTCTTCTGTTAAGTATTGGGGAATATGGGATTACTGGCGTTCCATAACAATCCATTGGACTCATTGAACTGCAGTCTCGATATTTTTTTAATATTCTTAAATTTTTACTTTACACTATTGATTTCCTCCCAGTTAACCTTGTGATTATTTGTTAGATGAAACGATTATCGAAGCTGGTAACTCATCTTATATCCTTTTACTCATATATTTAATAAAGTTTACACTATACTACCATCTTGTAAATAAAGTTCATACGTTTGGAACTGTTAATGAATAATATACTATTTTTCCAACAGCGTCAAATTCATCTTACGCAGTCTTACAGCACTTTGTTATACTCAAAAACTTTGGCCCCCTCGTTTCTAGGTTTTGCTACTGATTGACCGTCGCTATTGTGCTGTGGAACCTCTCATGTCCCGTGTGTTCGTTAGCTACCTCGCTCTCTCCCCTTGTTATCATCTATATTTGTTATGTCTCTTCCCTTTCTGTTCCTCGTGCAAGTCATGTAACCAGCCGATGTTGTTCTTTCTCCTGTGCAGTCCTCTTGCGCCCCTTTCCCTCAGGTGGGTACCCATCGAGTCTCTCCTCTTCCTCTTCCGCAGGGGATCATTGGCAGTGAGGAGACGGAAGAGCAGCTGCGGCTGGTCATCGTGCCCCCTGGGGTCGGGTACTACAAGTTCCTCATATACGGGATCCCGAGGCCCCAGGTGGGTGGGTCTGCGGTATGTGTCTTGCCTGAGGTTTGTCATTGCTACGGTTTACTGTGACACAATAGTTCTAATGCCGTGCTTTGGCTGTATTTGTGATGATACATAGAGTATAATGAGTAGCTTTTGTTGTGCTTTTGATGATGATATTGGTATACATATATACACGTGTTGCTTTTAGAAGGCTTGGCATGAGGACTCTGAATTGCTTTTATGTGTATGTGTGTGTGTGGACGCTTGTCATTGAATGTCTTTTTGAGATTCATCTTATTTTCGAGCACGTTAAGATTATTCATAATACTTCCCACTCTAATAAAAAATATACCTGTTACCTGTATGATCCATAATAACCCTGCTGGTCACATTGTCACCCCCTCTTCTCCTGACCTCTTTTCCACCACAAAGGACACTCCATTTCCAGCTTTTTTTTTTTTTTACTTATATGATCCTCTATTTGTAGCTAAGTAGCTCCTGCCGCGTCTTGTCCATTTCCCTTTCTGATCAATACCAGTTCAGGACCTTGTATGGTCATGCAAGGACCCGCCCTGGTTCAAATCCTGGGCTGGGCAGTCGACCCACAGCCAAAACAGCTGTTTCTCCTCCCTTCGGGGCTGGTCGATGAATGAGTACCTGGTTTAGGGTTGACCTAACTAACCACACAACTCTGTTCTCGCCACTGTGGCTTGACCAAATCAGCACACAAACCCGCCCTCACCACAGTAGCTAGACCCAACACACCACATAACCCCGCTCCCAGCACTACAGTTAGACCAAACTCACCACACACAGCCCTGCCTCACCACTGTGGCTAGACTTAGCTTACCACAAAACCCCGCTCCCACTACTATGGCTGGACCAAACACACCACACAACCTCGCTTACACCACTGTAGCTAGACCAAGCTCACCTCACTGACCCCTCCACCACCCCGACCACCGTCGCTGGACCTAACTCACCTCACCACCTCGTCTCCACCATCGTCGCTGGACCTGACTCACTACACGATCCACTCACGCTTCTCGTTCTTCCCTCCCAACCGCCACCCTTTCGCCCCTCACTCACCTGCCTCGCACAGTTCCTGTACGTGTTACTAAACAACCTTCTCCTGGTGCTCTTGGTGGCGATGAAGGTACGGGGGCGCTGGCGTCTCCCTCTGTTGGCTTCCTACCTCATCGAGTGTAAGATGAGCTTAGAAAACCACCCCAGAGAGCTGCAGACCGCTGACAAGAAGGGCAAGAGCAAGAGGAAGATGCGTGTGGTTACCCGCAGATAGCGAGGAGTGGGGTAAGCCACAAGTGTTGCTTGTGAAAGAGCCTGAAGATGAGGCGCTCAAGACGAGAAACAGGGGTACATCCCTGACGGAAGATGGAGGCCGAAGTCTTCTCAGATAGTCGGAGAAGGATGAAGCCTAGGAGACACGTGCAGGAGGCCTCAAAAGACTCAAGGAGGAGGTGTGGAACTGCTGACATGACGTAGAATTTAATTATAATGAATCTTTTTTAATGATTGACTGTGGAAGTGCGTTCCGTTCCGTAAGTACAGAAGGAAGTGCCAGAGAAACTAGGAAATCCTCCTAAGCATGAAAAGACAGAGGGAACGATGTGTTGCCATGGATGGAAAGCAAAGGTATTTTACTGGAAAACGAATGTGGAGATGGTTATGGACAAATTATGTGAGTTAAAAGCTCTTTTATTACGGTATAGTGAGTTTTTTTCATGGTTCCACTCGCAGATGGTACAGTATTATAATGAAGATGAATATAAGATCTGAAATACGAGGTAGTTAGTAAGATAAGATATTATGTGTATGTAGTGAGAAATCAACTGGAAAGGATATCCATATGTTTTACGAATAAGAAGAAACATAATTAAGATATCACTTTCATGATACTATTTTACTTGGTTCATTGGACGGTGACATCAAACAAGAAAATTAGAAAATATCATTTGGCAATGATTAAGTTCTTGGTAAATGACAATCTATGTTCCCAGAATGTGAAATTGTTTATCTTGTCAAAGACGTTTCTACGGAATGTACAAATGATACGCTAAAGTGATTAACAGACTAACAATCTGACATCATGTAGAAAAGATTATGAATATAATTACGTCTGAAAAGATGCTTTCAGCTATTGTCAAAAGCAAATGTTATTTTTCGAAATAAGTTCGTGGATATTTTGGATTTTAAATGCAAACCAGAACACCTTACTTTTATCATACATATATACAAAAGTAATTGGCAAAGTTTAATCTCTTAATTTTTGGGTATTTTGACTTGTCAGGGAACGAATTTTGTAAACATTAAGAATCTATTCTGTAAACAAAGGTGTTTACAGTGGAGAGGGTCACAAATGGACACAAGAGACAACAGTCCTCAGTGCTGGCGCTGCCCTGGGCTAAAGTAAACACGACCATTGTATACCATATATCTAAACACGACCACCATATACCACATATTTAAACACAGCCAGTGTATGCTACATATTCAAAATAACCAGGGTATACCACATACCGAAACACGGCGACTATATACAACAAATCGAAACACGACCACTGTATACCACATATTCATACACGACCAGTGTACCACATCTCCTTGAACACAACACGTTCCCTCTGTGTATTTGAATACTTTAAACACTTCGGATCATGACGGGAGAGTGACACGCACCACATCAGCTGACCTGGACAAATTGTGATAATTGGCGCTGTATGGGAAGCCGTAGACATAAGACTCGATAATGCTATCTTAAGAATACAGCCTGACTAAAATACGGTTGTCATAACTTCATTCTAAGCCATGAACTATGTGCACAGTATTCTGTACAACTGTTATCTTCTCTGATATTCTGACCAATAAAAGCATTCATTAGGTATTAGATACAATGCTATCAATATTTTGTTGAAAGAAACAATAGGGTCATAATGAACCAAGCTTTACCAAAATTGTACATATATGCCTGAAAGCAGACATTTGGTTACAATATGTGTATTTTCCTGTTAAAAACCCGTCACATTTTGATGAGGAAGTTTCCATATGCAAGGCATCACGGCTCAGGATACTGAAAATGCATTTACGTACAATACCAGAAGCCATAACTCTCATGCACCCCTTGTACATGACGACCATATGACTTCTTCTTTTGTGTCATGAGACCTTCTTTCCCAGGGTGAAAGAATGGTCATCTCATAGGCGGGAGAGGGACCTGTTCACGAGTGCCATAGATTCTGTGTTAATTTAAGGTCATGGGGTAAGCGGGACTAAAGACCCCCCACCCGTCTCAGTTTGGTTTAGTATTTATGTTCCTTTTATTTTCATGTGTACTTCTGATCATGTTATCTTTCGAGGCCAGGGAACGTACTCTCCTACAAGGGGACCTCTATGGTAAAGTATGCCTAAATGTACAAAAAAGAAAAAATACATTGTATCAAACTCATTGCGTAATCTACTTGCTCTAATAATGTAAATCATCCATTGAATTTAATATTCATTGTCATATAAACTGTATTTTTCTATCCAGTATGTATGTATGGATAGATTGGTTGAAGGGTTAGATAATGTATGTAGAAAGAGGATGCTGCAAGGCAATGTGATTAGAGGTAAGACGATGGAATTGGAAAAGGATGGAAGGTCGGATCTTAAATTCAGTTTGCCTGATGAAAAACTGGAAGTTTTGGACAAGTTGAAATTTTCTGTAATAGGATTTAGTAGGGATAGCAGACGGAAAGATGGAATTGAAATTGGAATCATGTAAATAAAAAAGATCTTGGGGTACTGAAATCAAGATTCATATACATGTGTGATTATAACCGATTTAATCTACTCTGTGTGTGTGGATGTAATATTTGTATATATATATATAATGACTCTGCTGCCTTCGAGAGGGAGGGCTCAGGTAGTAGAGCAATGGCCCCTCCCATTGACCCCTACATATTTACGGTATACTCCTCTGACTACACTTTACTGTTTGACCCTGCCACCAGTGAGAGGGAGGGCT
>JAYMFT010016461.1:0-16635 GCA_038088735.1 Panulirus argus | reverse complement strand
CGATCTAGAAGGAGAGGCCATAACGGTCAGTCCGCGAGTGGCTGGTCTCCACACAAAACCTGTATGAAGCAACAGCCAGACGTGCGCCTGCCTTGGCTCCAAGCTTTGGTGTCGGGGACGCGCGTAAACACGTTGTAAGAATGGTGATCAAAATGTTAGCCACGAGAGAGAGAGAGAGAGAGAGAGAGAGAGAGAGAGAGAGAGAGAGAGAGAGAGAGCAGAAACATCACAGCTTACAGCAAAGAGATGGTGCCAGGAGCAGTAATGATACGAAAGTTTCTTTTTTTTCTTCTTCTTCCGCTGTGTTTAATAGATGGGTGGAGGAGGAACCACTCCAGATCTGTGGTTAGAGCTCTGTACTAGGGTGAGGAAAACCCCTGTGTATAGGAAATGATTCTCGCATGAAAAATAGTTACGGCATCTGCACGGCGCCGGAATCCTGCTGTTGGGAAACAGGTTTTGTAATGTGAATCTTTGTGTGGTTTCCACGACAAGAGTGAAGGATATGGCCACGCCCAGTCTGGCGATGCTTTAGTACTGGGATGATTGTTGTCATCTTCCAAATATCTATGGATGGAAGGAGACCAGAGATGGAGGGACAGAAGGAGTGGAGGGATTTGGGGGAAGGAGGGAGACCAGTGGTGGAGGGAGAGTAGAGGGATGGAGGGAGTACTTACCTGCCTACCTACGAGTACGTACGGCGAGATTTTGCCATGATGGCAGGGCTAACGCGTAGCGCTCACCGCACAACTTGTCTACTGGGTGTTGGCTCGTTGGTCCACCGCCTCTTCACTCACCATGCATCTTGCTGGATGTGTAATGCTGTTTTTTTTTTTTTTCCTGCGGCTACTCCACTGGCGTGGTCGTCCATACGGGCCTCATCTGGTACTGTCTTCAACCAAGAGTCGAGTCTTCTTTTGAATGTTGTTGTGGTCCCTCCACGCAGATTCTTTTTAGCTCTCCTGTTATTGCATTAAATAAAAGTTCTACCTTCCTTCCTGCGCGGTCCTGTATATTTGTCTGATGCCTTTTCACAGTATTCCCAGGTATTAACTTAGCTTTAATGATCCTGTCTCTCCCTTGCTCAGTTGCTTTCAGGTTTAATATATTGGTCGTTGTACCTTCTGGTTATTGCCAGGCATATGTTACTGTGCGTATGCCTTTCCCGTCGTCTCACAAAACTACAGAGTTCGAGCTCTTTCAGTCTTTCGGGATAGTTCATGTGTTCAGTCCATTAATCGACTCGTGAAGTGTTTCTGCATTCTCTCTCATCTGTTCACCTCCCTGTCCATAACTAGTGGCCGTATGACACAGCAGTGTTCGGTTTCCCTCATGTAAACATTAAACATTTTCATTATTTTCTCTCGTTTTAAAGGTCCTTAATATCATACCACTCATTATTCTGCCGGAGAGCGTTATCCTGTCAATTGCCACCTTAGATTAAGGATTTCCCTGGAAGGAGTGCACGCCCAAGCAGCGATGTGCCGTCCATCCTTGGCGGTCAGGATATGAGACGCGGCATCCCATCGGAGGAACAGAGACTTGTCGGGACGGACGGGATCTATCAGAATCACACACGTCAATTCACTTGAATTCGATATCGGAAAAGAAATCTTGGAGGCGCGAGTTGCCATCCGCTGATTGTGAGGTTAATCTATAGTATCAGGTTCACATGGCACCCTCTCTGGCAGGAAGCCCCACTTGTGATACATGGCGGAGTTTATGGCGCGTGGCGAGTGAATGGAATGGTGTGACGTCTGCACGTGCAGTGTAATTTTGATAAACCATAATTTCGCGTTCCTCGAGAATGGATTGTGACGATAAAGATCTCCGTAACTGTAACCCCTTTGGCTGGTGTCTTGATACATGTCCTTATGAACTCATTAGCCACGGAGAACATAACCATGTCAACGACAGAGCTGTATTATGAGCGGTTACTGCAGGGGAAGAAATGCTTTTTGGCTTTGAATTTTAACAATTGACGACCACATGATTGCCAACAGTCGGCCGTAAGTTAGACAAGTCACCAGCGCTGTACTTCAAGCTTTCTGTGTGTATGTACATAAACCCGACAGGTTTTATTTGCGTGTGCAATTATGTATTTTTGACGTGTGTATGTGTGTGTGTGTGTGTGATATCTGGCTTAGTGGCTGGTCACTTGTCGATAGGTCGTTAAATCCAACAACATACACAACCTGCGCATGCACTGCACGGCCGAGTACTCTCTCTCTCTCTCTCTCTCTCTCTCTCTCTCCTCTCTCTCTAATCCTATAAATCCTCCTCCCCTCCCACTCCGCGTCTTGTCAAGCCCCGAGCTCTATCCTGACAACGAATTCTTGAATAAAATGGATAATGTTAGAGGATTACACAGAAAGGCTTTCATAGCCCGGCTTTTCATATTTTCAGACGCCTGAGTCTTTAAGCGTGTGTGTGTCTGTGTGTGTGTGTGTGTTCGGGAGGGGCAGGGGGGGGGAAGGGAGGCATTAATGAGGGGGGGTCAGGGGGAGGGGGGTTGACCCTGGGGGGGAGGGAGGTAGACCCTGAGGGTAGGATAAGGTAGCGAGGGACTGTTACGGAAACTGCTGTACCCCTTTTGTGGTTCCTTTAGTGGTGTGGGCGTACCACAAAGCACAATCCTTTGCTATTGTGAGGTTACGACATGGTAGACCACTCCGTTGCTGTGAGGCGGTGGCACATACCCCCCCCCCCCAGTGCTGTGAGGCGGTGACATAGGCCCCTCCAGTGGCGGAAGCTGCCCCACAAGAAAACCTTTTAACGTCATCATCGTACAGCAAGCCTTCAGCGTTATGGGACTGCCTCACGCATGGTACTATGAAAGCGGTAGACAAAGCGCAATAATTTCCAGTGTACCGCATTTTTTTGCGAATATGAAGTCGCTAACGTGTAATTATAATTATTATATGAGAGGGAAATGTTATTGAAGTGTACAAGGCCGGCAGTTTGAGCTGTTCATTGCTTCGTTCGGTTCGTATTCCTCGAGTCGAACACGGGTAAACCATTCGTGCTTCGAAGTGACTCAGAGACCAGCAGACAAGACACACTCCGAGATGTGTTAAGTAGACATTTTTCGTTTAAATAGTAACAGATATTTTGTAAAGTGTATCATAACGAAGGAAATTAAACGAGTATTCTTCTATAGTGCCTGAGGGATATTTACCTACACGACTTTTGTCATATATTGATGTAAGACATTTGTTCATAACAACGAGGCAGGAGTCAGATTACGACCAAGGTTTGTGGATAGCACTGTCGTCCAGCGCTGTGCCCCGGGGAGCTTGAAGGCAACCTACTCATCGGGAAGGGCCTCCGGTAACTAGTCGATCTCTTGTGACTTATGAGAGTATTCGGAAGGGAACTCAGTCAGCAGCTGTCTTGCATACCTTTTATGTATACTCTGGAGTATGCTACGCCGGCAGTTGTCTGTTGTTTGCATTTGATTTAGGTGTCATACGGAAGATGGATAAAGGATATCGAGGCAGAGAGTGCTGGGGAGAATTCCTAACTTGGATTAAGACTTTGTTAATGGACAGGAAACACGTGGTTATCACAAGTGGGGTACAAGGTGTCAGCCAATGTCCCAAGTGGTGTTCCGCAGAGGCATAGCCTCGTTCCTCTGCTGTTTACTTTTTATGTTAAGAACACAAGTAATGAGATGATTAGTAACGTGATGATGAAACTGATTGGATGATGGTTTATATAGCACCTCTGTGGCGTCATTATCTTTGTTAAAGTTAATCCAGTCCTGAAAAAATATACCTGTTGATATTAATGACTCAGTTCCTTGTGTAAATTAAAGGTGAGTGCCGCAAGAAAATGATACTAGGGTTAGTTTACAGGTCCACAGAACACTGTATGATCGGTTAGCAGATATTTGCAGTGAAAACGATTCTATTGTAAAGGGAGATTTTAGTTTACCAGTATTTGAGTAGGGGAGAACAATGAGAGGGTTTAAGTATAGGATAGTCTGTCCCTTGAGCGCTTTATTCAATACTTCATTTGCTACAGGAAAGGTGCTAGAGGACTGGAAGTGTGCCAGAGTGATACTGATATTCTATACAAGGTAACAAGCCCTCGCCTCGGTACTATAGCCCAATTAGCTTGACGTCCGTAGTTGGTTAATACAGACAGCATCAATGGAGACGAAACTAAATCATTTAGAGGATCACCACTTTCTCATCGATTCTCAGGATGGTTGTCAACAAAACCTTCCATGTGAGACAATTCGCTTGATATATTTTTAATACGTGACTTCCGTCCCTGGGGCTTGTGACGCCAGGTGTTACGGAGTCATGCCAAGATATCAGCCGGTGTGATCTGTCGTTAGAGGAAAATGTGTTATGTTCTTACGTAAACACACAGTGGTGCGGTCTGCCAGCCCGTTGTGCCCTGTACACACACACACACACACACACACACACACGTACGTCATTAATTGACCTGCTGCTGCTGGCGAGATCAAAGCAATGCTCTGTTGTAAGCGGACACAACAGGAAACGTTTGCGATGCCACCTTGTGCGGCCAGGAAAATTTGCTGTGCCCGTACATGAAGCGGGGAACACGAGGGTTCCAGGCACGGGAGAGTGGCCTGGAACTTAATAATGTACAGAACAAGTGTAAAACGAAGAAAAAAAATCTCCACTTTTCCGGGGAATGCACGAGGCATTATTGCTTTTGTTGTGGATATTGACAGAGAAACATAATTAGACCCGACCCCTGCCTGCAGGGGCTGGGGTGCTGGCGAGAGCCGCAGTGGTTGTTTTCTACCACAGCAGCACCAGCGAGAGGGGCTGTAGACCTGTTCTCTGCCAAACGAAGCTGACATTTCCTCTACATGAAATTCCCCTAATGACTGGCACAATGTTCATGTGACACGATATTTCTTCTCCCGAACTGTGAACAATATTGAGAAGACAGAGTCTTGCCCGTGGCGTGGATGGATCTTGTGTTTCCATGTGGGAGGGACACGACACGCCAGCTGGCCCGACCCCCACCCACACCTTGATATTAGATCGTAAAGGCTGATTACAGTCGTCCACGCCAGTATTGTGCAGGTCGGGCGCTCCTCACCTCTTCCCGGGACCGGGATCGATGTTCAGGCACTACTGACATTGTGAAAAGTTGTCTGCTTTTGACCGTTTCCTCCAGGCTGGAGTCATGCAGTGTCTGACCAATGGGCCGGACTAGGCGCGCGGCAAGGGCGGTCTGGAAGGTACGGAGGACGCGAGGGCTTTCCGCTGTACAACAGGGTGTGATGAACGTGACCATGGTGTCAGAGCACACAGGGTGCGGAAGTTGGGAATAGATGATAGTACTGGAAGATGGACCCACAGCCTCATGAATACCAGACCACAAAATACAGTAAATCGAGCTATTCCCAGTGTCCCTAGAGTAAAGAGCTCAGTCCCCTAAGGAGCTGCTGTTGCACCCTTTGTATTTCTCATTCTTATGTCTGTCGTTGACAGAGACACAAACTGCAGTGTCATATCTATGTTGCCAGAGGATGGTAGAGTAACGGATGAAAATCTCGTCACTAGAAAACGCCGAAAAACTGCAAACTGTTGCCAAAAAAAAAAAAAAAGGTCTCAAAATAGTTTTCATTGGGGATGGATTCCAGCTCCATCGTTATGGTGAGAATGAAGAAATGAACGTCAGCGGACACAACCATCCAACAGTTGCCTCTACTAGAAAGATGGTATGATGGATCTTGCGGACCTTCAAGACAACAGAGGAAAGCCAGTGATAGTGCTCCTCAGGACACTGATACTACCACGACCAGAGTACTGCTGTGTGAAATTGCAATAAGAAAATGTTCAGAAATCACTCACTGCCAGCACTGACGCGGTTGAGGAGCCGAATTTCTGATATCAACTGAAACTGCTGAGGCTGTACTTCCTGGAACGCAGACACGAGTGATGTATCGTCAGTAACACTTGGAAAATCTAGAAGCCGCGGTCCCAAATCTACTCTAAAAGATACTTCCCTGCTGGCATGACAGAAATGGGAGACCAATATATTACCACTAAAATCAAAACGAAAAACAGAAAATACCTTGAAGTTCCTCGGCCCAGGGATGTTCATCACATTGCCAACAGCCATCAGGCGCACTGTGGCATCCGTGGTGATGAAACTCAAGAAGGTCCTGGATATAAATTTACTGAGTGTACCAGACTAGCTGGGCCTGGTGGCGAAGTAGGTCTGCGGGCCTCTGTGTCCAACGGCCTGTCTGTCCAGCTCACCAGCTTCGATTCCACCCGAATTGTGTGTGAGAGTAGATGACCGCCGCAGTTTGTTGCAGGGGCGGTTGGCACGGTACGTCAGGCGTGTGGCTGAGGGGTCATCAGGTCGGTACTCAAAGCCTGTGGCTCGGGTGGTCAGGCCTAAGGCAGGGATAAACAAGCCCTTCCTCACGGCTTCGTTCAATCAATTCCGGATTTTACCCGTGAATTTACTACCCGCGTCGGCCACATAATTCCTGCACTATGTCCCATAGTTGCCTTGATATATTTTTTCATGATATTTAAAACACTCAACTTTTTGATTATTTGTAACTTGTTATTCTAAGCTCCAGAAATTTGGCATTGTATAGTATCCCCTCATTACAGCCTCGATCGCTTCCCATTCTTGAGGACTCGTCTTAGACACCATCACACGAGTGATCACGTTAGATAACGTTGGTCATAGAACACGGTTTTGTGTCGTCTTTAAGTATACCTTAAACCATAACTGTATATTGGCCTGTATCGTTGCATAATGAACTGATCATTTAACTTTACAGGGACTAACAAATTTCAATACTCTCTCTCGTTATCTATACGGCCATAAAAAATTTTTGGTCGTATTACATGGGAGTGTAAGGGAAAAGGCAGATAGCAGTTGGCCCACGTCTAGATTTTGAACTACGCTGGCAAGATAAAGACTAGAAGTAAAGACCATGCATTGGTGAAGTATGCCTTCATGGAATTTAACAGGATAAAACGAAACTGAAAACGCGCTATGAAATATTCCTATACTATCCCACCCTCTTCACCACAATATACTTTTATGATCTGGAACGAGTGAAAGGAGTCAATGTGTGTAAATATCTTTCCTCCGTGTTCATTCAGTAGATACCTGAACTGATAAGAAATTGGTCTTACCCTTTTTTGAAGGCATTCATGGTCTTTGTATCTGAAAAAATTTACGATAATTTATTCCTGTGTTCAACGCATCTATTTGCAAAGAAACTTTTACCTGTGTTACATGCTTTAGGTTTAGGTTTTATTCTATTTATCATTGTAACTGTATTCATCTGTATTTCAAAAAATCTTTGTGAATTACATCGTCAGATTTATCCAAGATTTTGAAAACTTGCATCAGGCCACCGCGGAGTGTGCATTTCCTTAGACGAAAGAGATCTAATCTTCTTTACCTCTCTCCACGCGCCGGATTTATAGGTCTTTGTATTTGCTCCAATTCTTTCTTAAGTTTCTGGTAGTTTGGCGACCAGAACTGGACTCGGTATTCAAGGTTTGATCTCACTTGATCATCAGAAAGAGTCAGAATTGTTTCTGGTGTTTTGTATTAATGTTCTCAGCTTTGAAACTTAACATCTGGTTTCCTTTTTCACTGCTGGACACCGTCTGTTATACTTCAGATTGTCACTGGTAATACATGATGAAATGCGATAGTCGTGTTTCGCATTGTTATACCCGTAGCGCATAACTTTACTATTCTTTGGACTAAACTTCATTTGCCATTTGTCTGACCGCTGTTCTAGTTTAAGATCCCTAAGAATATGTCATAGTCCTGCCCATTTACAGAAATGCCTCCTAGTTTTATTTCATCCAAAGATTTGGAGATCTTAGTTACGTGACCCAAATTTAAGTCATTAATATATATGTGAAGAAAAGAATAGGACCAAAAGGATGGACCCCTGTGGCACACCACTTGTCACATTTAAAACTACATATTGCCTTCTGTAGGCGAGTTAGTCGTTAATCCATGCTTATAGTTCGTTCCCGATTCCATGTGATTTTGATTTATTAAGAAGTCTCTTGTATGGTTCTTTATCGACTGCTTTTAGACCGTCGATATATTTTATCTTAAGGTGATTTTGAGTTCGAGATCTTCTGTTGCGGAAGCCATATTGGTTTTCTGATATTAATTCCTGATCTAGAAATGTCAGTTTTATGTCTTTTTTTCAAATCTTTCTCATAGCTTTGACCTGAGGCTAAGTGGGCAATAATTCATGATACATATCTACTTCTGTATATATAGGGGTGAGAATCACCGGTTTCTCGTCTTTAGAAACCTTACCTTCCGTTAGTGATGTGTTTAATTCGTTATGGGAAACATCAGCCTTCAAAAATCTTGGAGCAAGGTTATCAGAGCCAGTCGTTTTGTTTAATTGGTCCGATTATTCGAGTGCTTCATGATTTCTTATTTTCCGTTACCTTTAATTTTCATCATCGGTACCTGGAAAAAATTTTTGCAGACGAAGGATATATTTAGTATACGAAGGCCATTACCTTGACGTCACCAGTTAATGTAGCTAGCTAAGTTGTTACAAAACCTAGTCAAACTTTTACGTTCTTTCTTTGCCTTACACAGTTGGAGAATTCCTTGAGGTTATGCTTAACAATTATGGAAAATCTATTACCATGCTCACATTTACTTCTCTTATGACCATTGTACATTCTCATTGTACGTTCACCAGTTTTGTATGATTTTAACTGTTTTCCAATTAACTTTAATTTCTTGTATATTTTTTCTTTTAGCGAATTAGTTCTACTTTTCGTCATCCAGGACGACTTTGAGTTTGCACTGCCTGTTTTCATTCTCAATGAGATTTTAATCTTTTTTTTCTTAGACTCACTTCACATCACTTCCGCTGCCTCAGTATTCAGGACTCTAATCCAGTTACCGTAATTGCTAATGTCACGTCTTATTTTCTCAAAGTTTGCCTGCCTCTGATCCGAACTTTGAGAGTTTATTGTCTCCTTAATCTCAAATCTTGCATCCGTCTCTGGACTGATGTTATCACTGTGGCTATTGGCCGGTCCGGCTCGCCTCACGGGAGTGATCCAGTCTATGTCGCTGGCGTGGGCCAGGTCGAGGATATTGTGTATTGATTAACTGGTCAAGAAAAGTGTTTTCAGTCAAGTTAATTAGTCTGTTACTCTTTTAATCACATTTCAACGTATTCCACTTTATTCTCAGATTCTTATAATCAGTTAATGTGATAATTTCATTATCTTTTTTTACATTTTATTCCGTCGTATAGTATTTTATTTTCTTTATCCCTAGGAAGTCCGTAAATGACGCTAAAACATGGATTACATTTATTCCTGTTGGTAATGTTAATTTGAAGAGAATCAAGTATAGGCGTCCGGCTTGCTTACTTCAACTGCGCTTAGGATTTTCTGAACATGAATATTTTGTTAATATATTGTATCCAGGTGTCAAGTATGCGAGGAAATGTTTATACTCAGAGTTTATTGTACTCTGGGGGTACAGTAATGCTCGATTTTAACGTGACAGCACATGACATCAGCTCGTTTCGTTTTGAAATATTGTTCCTAGCATTTGTGTACATTAAGGTAATTTGCTTTGTGATTTATGAGGGCCTTGCAAATCAATTGTCTGAGCCCACTTTAAAAATCATCGTTATTGGTGTGTGTGTGTGTGTGTTTGGGAATTTGCTTGTGTGTGTGTGTGTGTAGCATTGAAAATGGGAAGCTCGTTTACCTGTAGTTGGTCTGTGACCTCGCACTGACCTGTCCTGCCCTGTTTCCCACCTTCCTTGTTCCCTGCTATCCACCTGGGAAGTGACCTCTAGCTCGCTCCATCGCCATTCTTATTCCATCACCATCACTCCATCACTATCCTCATTCCATCACCCCCTTAATCAGCACCCTCGCTCCATCACTACCGTCACTCCATCACCATTCTTGCTTCATTTCCATCCTCCTCCACCACCACTCTCGCTCCATCAACACCCTCACTCCATCGCCACTCTCACTCCAACACCCTGCTGATTGTGTTACATGAAAAGGTGACATGTTGAGTGAGGGAGAAATGGCAATAGAATGGTGAAACGAGAGGAGGTAGTGAAAGCCTTGCGTGAGGTGAAATCTGGGAACACATCAGAAGTGTATGGGACGGCAGTTTAGTTTTTCAGGAAAGGTGTTGATAGTGTTGTTGAGTGGATACTTTTGCTGATGTTGGATGTATGGCTCAAGGTGAGGTGCCTGAGGACCGGTGGAGTGTGTCTATAGAGCCTTTGTATTCATACAACGCAAAGGGGCAAAGACAAAAGTTCGAAATGTAGAGATATAAGTCAGTTGTATATACCTGGTAATGTGCATGAAATAGTGGTGATTGAGAGGGTTGTGATGAGCACGGAGCAGTTCATTAGACAGGAACAGTGTAGCTTCAGTGGTGGAGAATGTGTGGACCAGGTAGGTGTTTGCTTTGAAGAAGGGTTATGAGAATTGTGAGAAGAAATATAATGAATTTGAAGTGGCATCTTTGGATAGGGATGGCTGAGATGCATTATGGAAAGTGAATAGTAAAGCAGTGAAGTGCTTTCACCAGGAGAGTAGGGTGCGAGTAGGAATGAAGGAGGGTGAGTGGTTCCTGTTGAAGATGAGTCTGCGTCAAGAATGTGTGGTGTCTCCAGGGCTGTTTGATCTGTTCGTTGATGGGATGGTGAGGGAGGTAACCTTACGGATCCTATGTGTACTTGGGTACTTGTAAGCGGTTAATATATAGGGATTTCAATCATACCTGTCCTAATTGCGTCTCCCCGCTCTCATTTGAATTCGAACGCGAGCTTTATCGGTATGTAGAGGTGCCTTACGTCACAAGCAACTATGATTAACACCTGGAAAAAATCCTAGAGTGTCAGTACCCATAGAGCACTGTCTTACCCAACAGAGACCCTAGCCGTACTCGTACGGGTTGCTTTTTCCCGTCGTCATTTGAATTGTTAAGCGCTTTATCGTTATGTAGATATGCCATATGTCACAAGCAATTAGGATATGAGAAAGAATCCTAGTGTCTGGTTACCCTTATAGCACGATGGGGTTCCGAAGGTCCGGGCCTGGCGTGCGTGCCAGTTACGCCCTTTGCGAGCTAGCGGCTAATTAACAGTGGACTCTGGCACTGATTATATGGTGATGTTCATTCATCGGGTGTTGGTCTACACTGGGGGGACGTTCCTCGAGTATCAGAAATTCATTGAAGGTGGCAGGGAAGAGACGGAGATGCATGAGTCAGCGCTAACTCGGCAAACGCGTGATGATAAGCCGAGCGTGCGCGGCGCGCCAGATTCAAATGTCCGGACAGGAACAAAAATGAATAATTTACCAGATTTGTCCTTTTTCATCTGTTCTTGATATTTCTTATCAATTCATAACCAAGACTGGATTATTTGAGTGGGAGTAAATGTATAAGACGTGGAGAAAGTAAGGAGGTGGAGTGCTTAAGATACCCGTGAGTGGACGCGACAGCAGATGGAACCACTGAGGACAGAAGTGGATCACAGGATGGAGGAAGGGTCAAGGTCCTGGGTAGGTGTGCTACGGGGGCGTTTGGAAGGACTGGTTGTATCTGGAAAGAGAGCAGAGGTGGGTATATCTGAAGGCAAAACTGTCCCCGACGTGGTGTATGGATGTCAATCTTTGACCCTGAAAGTAAAAGAATGGATGAGGCTGAATGTATACTGGACGATAAGCGGTGTGAGGCAAGGTTGATCCTGTAGGGATTGGCTTTGAAAGAAAGTCGTATTAATTAGATGTACTGTGATTGAGAGATCTGATTTCTGCGTGTTGAAACGGTCTGGATATATGGAGAGGATGAGCGAAGAAAGATTGACAAAAAGGATCTTCATGTCAGAAGTGTAGGTAGTGGGAGGGGAAGGGGGTGGGGGTAGCTTTAGTAGAAGATGGAATAATGGATCAAAATGTTTTGGGTTTCAGGAGGGTACATGAATGCATGGGATTGACTGAATTGGACCGATGTGGTATATGGGGGAAGATGTGCTGTCACTGGGCTGAATAAAGGTACAAGAAACAGTCAAGGTAGACAGCGGAATAGATTGTAGATTGTGGGGCTCGGCTGTGGATGGCGAGCACTAGTTTCAGTATACTATAAATGACAGCTAGAGAGTGGATGTATGCAAATGAAGCCTTTGTTTGTTTGTTCCTGACACTGCCTCGCAAAGGCGGGAGAGACAGCCAGGTATAAAATCATGAATAATCAATTTAGCTGATACTCGAACACGGGCCTGTTTTATTTGTAGGTTGTTGTGCTATCCATTACCCAACTGAGGTGTATGGTTATCATTCGTTAGCTCCAAATTCATGACATTTACGTTCTATAACGAGGTCACTTTTTCGTAAAATTAACGGGGCACAATGTATCCTCAAGTGGTCACATTACTATTAATGAAAACATCTGTTACGTTCTTGACGATTCACTGACATGAATGTAAACATACCGTCTTCCATCGTACACCACTCTGTCATAACTGTATGCATGACTTAGTCAGAAGTGGGGATTACTTCAGTGTCAAGGTGAACTGCCTCAGCTGTCTGTACAGTGGGGCATGAGGGCAACTTCTGGGTGTTATATTATGTGCTGTCACATAATCTTCCCTCTTCCCCCGCATTACATTACTGCAGAAAGATATTACCCCCGTGTCCAGGAGCCCTGGGTCAAGATGCGGCCCAGCACTTACCACGATGACGCGTGGCTCCTGGGGCCCCGTCCACCAGCCCTGGTGAGTGACGCCCCGCCAGCCGTGTACCCACCTGCCGTCCGCCCGTGTCACCCAGTTCCCATGGCAAGGCAAACCATTATTCAGGTCGTGCCACGGGCCGAGCGCGTGACCCGACTGCTCAGCCGGGTGCTAACTGGACCAGTTAATCACGGCCATTCATGAAGGGCGTGACCTGAGGACCTATTAGACAAGGGGCGCCGAGCGTTCAGGAACCATCAGCATAATTGCTCGCCGCTTCTCCAGGATGGCGTCCTGCTGGGCTGAGTGCCGTCACTCACCGTCTGTTGTTTATTGATTCGCTGTTTCCCGGTGTACGTCAGGTGTGGTGAGGTGTGTGGTGAGCACCACGACGGATGTGGAGTGAGGTGTGGACACCACCACCACTAATGTGAGGAGTGGACACTACTAGCAGTGTGAGGTGTGAGCATCGCCAGTAGTGACATGTCCTCCGGCATGAGGAAGGGAGTGGGTAATGAAACTCGTCATAATCTCATCTTCCACAAGTAATATAACTGATAAATTTAGACTTGAAAAAAGGAACTTGATTTCCAGAACGTTTAGTTTGTAACTACAATGGTTGGTAGTGTGTTGGACTTTTGTTTATCGTTCTCTTGAGATTCTTGCTTCTCCCTCGACCGATTTCGATAGAGATAGATATACATATATAGACAGATCGTTAGGTAGGTAGATAGATACGTTCATAGATAGGTAGGCAAACAGGTAGACTGATAGGTATGTAGATAGGTAAGCTAGTAGATAGAAAGATGGATATATTTCATTACATATGGTTTACTGACCAATGTATTTGCATCCACCTGCTGCTAGCCATCTTGTGGCTGTATCTCTCCACAATGGCTCGTGACTGCCCTGAAGATGGACGCCTCAGTGAGGAAGGATCTGCCTCGTATCAGAGTATAAAGAGTGTGACTTTACGTCTCTCTGTTTATTATAGCATATTGATTCACTCGTAATCCTCATTGCGGAAGGTGAGTGATGCTATATGTTAACACGTATGCTGGATATTTTCTGAGTTGCCCTGAGGATTAACGTTTAGTGGTGGAGATTGTGGCTGAGTCTTAGTGAGTTGTGATAATTATGGTCCACTACAATAACATTATCCTGGTGAACGGCTAAGCTTAGCAAGCCTGGGCTTAGGTCGTACATCGCGAGAATATTCCTTTTGGGAATCTGTCGAATATCAAAAACAAACTCACGGTAAGAGCTTGGTAATTGGGAGGAGTGGAATGTCTGTGACATCAGTCACCGCCTAAGCCAGTCTCTGACCTCTGTAATGTCACGATTACTCAACATCGTGACCACAGCGGTGCGACCCGTACGCATGATGACCTCTCTTTGAGTTTATTGGGGTCGTATCAGGTGGTCAGGTCATTATGCCGAAAGGCTGTACCGTCGTGCTCAAGGGTCGTACTCTTGTGCTCAAAGTTCGGGTCGTCGTGTTTAAGGTTCTTGGTGTCGTATTTAAGGGTCGTATCGTCGTCCTCAAGGGTCGTAATTTTGTGCTCAATGTTCGGGTCGTCGTGTTTAAGGGTCGTGTCGTCGTGCTCAAGAGGTTAACGTCCGGAGCAATTCACTCCTAAATGTCGTTTTAGGCCATCCCGTACGCGTGGACCCGCGCTGCCGTCTGGGCGTCTGGGGTGACCACGAGCCGAGTCAGTGTGTCGGAAGCAACACTTCACAACGCGAACGAAGGAGTGTCAGGATTTCTTTACCAGGAGAACGGATTACATCTAAAGTAACTTTAAGACAAACGATCGAGTGTGTGTGTGTGGGAAGCTTGGCTCACCAGAGCGCCTGCATCGTGTACCAGCACTCACAATACTAGTCATTACAAGTCATTAATGACACCATTTGCGGTACAAAATACTGACTACGATACAAATGATTAATTGTAGTACTTTTTAGTGTGAATAATTACTTCTGGTACTTACAACACAAACCATTACTTACAGTATACGTAAAGTATTCCTTACAGTACTTACCATGCAGATCTTAACTTACGGTACTTAACCATGGGAGCCATTACTTACCGTAGTTACCATACAAGTCAGTACTTATAGTACTTATAAGTCACCTCTTACAGTACTTACGATATAAGTCAGTACTTACAGTACTTGCGATACAAATAAATACTGATATTACTTGTGATATAAGTCATTGCTTACAGTACTTACGACTCGTAACATTGCTTGCAATAAAAGTTATTACTTGCAGTACTTTTTATGACACTATTCAGAGTACTTACGATGCATATAATTACATACAACACTTACATATTTTTACTTACAACCTTAAAACAAAGAATTACTTAGTGCTTACGACAGAAACCATTTCTGACAGTACTTACGAATCGTTACATCCAGTACTGGCCATTCTCGCTCTTTTAGGGGGCAGGTGTGATCTTGGCGACCAGGGGGGGGGGGGTACTCGGGTGGTAGTGGTGGTGGTTGCATGCGTCGCTAATAATCATTATGAGGAGATTGGCGCGCTTGCCCGCTCCAGCCTGGGCCCGCTATCCATTCAACACGCTCAAATGACTCGGCTCTCGAGTGAATCAACGTACTCACGGTGCGTGACTCAGCGGGTGTGTAGGAGACCCGCCCGCTGCGGGTGGTGTCGGGCGGGAGTACCGACGCGGTCGGTAAACGGTAGCGGACGTCGATACCACGACCATCCAGGAGGTACCTACGGCAGGTACCTCCTGGAGAAGGCTGTGTGGTGTGTGTGTGTGTGTGTGTTGGGGGAGGGGGGGGGAGGGTTGATAGGAGTCCTGTCGTAAACATTTTGGTTCAGACATCAATAACTGTAAATAGTATAAGTATTCTTTACTTATGACGTGGAATCGCTTCATTCTTGTTGCCTCTTTTTTTCATATATGACCAACCTTCCGGAATTTGGAAAAAAAAAATATCATACGACTTTTATTTGGTAATATTTTATGAACCTGGGAAAGTATGTAGTCTTTTCTAGTATAAGGTCAAGCTCACATTGTTGGCCAGGCCTGGGGTTAAGACCGAACTTATTCTAGTGTACCATAAGCTCCTGCTTCTGGTCAAGTTCATTAGGAGGACTCGACCTACTCTAGAATTTGATAAGGTTACGATGCGGGCAGCGGTTTCCAACAGCTTGGTCGAGCAGCGACCCAGTCCAAAATAGCCTGGTGTCCAGGCCGGGCTGTAGGGGGTGAACACCCCTGAAGACGCCACCAGGTATTCACCAGACCAATCTTGACTGTATGACGCGTAGTGTGAAGCAGAGCGGATACCGTAGGAATACTGTGATATGCGCCTGCTGTTATCGTATGTCACTGTTAGCACAGGGATGAGGTACGCTAATTATAGGATAACTAAATAAGAAAATAACGGGTTAGTACAACGTCGAGTTGGCGTCAAAGTTACTGTAGAGGAAAACTGCGGTAGTTTATGACCACTTGATAATGTCTTGCAGGAATTTCAAGTGGATTTTGTGACACGAAAAAAGATGTCTTTTGGGCGCGTTAGATGCTTCAGGAGGTTTGTGAGGACGTGAGATGGTTTGAGTGAGATCCTAATGTAAGCGCTGGGTGGACTTTTAGGGTAACATGCCTGGTAAACAGTATGGGGACTTGGACTTGCGCCCAAGTCCTTAAATGACTTTTAAGGACTTGGGATGATTGACGAGAGTAGGAACAACTTGTGAGATCACTTCAGAGACGAGGATCATTCCAGGGAACCTTATCTTCTGGAGTCGTGATGTTGTGTAACTGGAGTTTAAGTGATTCTTTTTTTTTATGCTGAAGGCTCCAGTCACGGACAAAAGTCCACATCAAGGCCGGGCCCTAATTGAAATATAGA
>JAYMFT010016450.1:0-16636 GCA_038088735.1 Panulirus argus | reverse complement strand
CATGAGCAAGCATTCAAGAAGGTCAAGGCAGCTCTGACTTCACCACCTGTCCTGGCACCCTTCAACCCAGCCTTGCCCATGATCCTGCAAACAGATGCCTCACGCCTGTAGGGATTAGGCTATGTCCTACTTCAAGACAACGGCCAAGCTCGGATGCGTCTCATCTAGTGTGGCTCTCGTTTTCTCACGGACACAGAAACTCGCTATGCTACCATAGAGCTAGAGCTACTTTCAGTGGCTTGGGCCATGGCTAAGTGCTGCCTAAACCTCTCTGGACTCCAACATTTTACCTTGATGATTGACCATCGCCCCCTGATACCGATTCTCAACCACTACACCCTGGATGCCATTGAGAATCCATGCCTACAGCGCCTCAAGGTGAAAGTGGCCCCCTACATCTTCACCGCAGTCTGGCACGCAGAGAAACAACTGTGTATACCGGATGCCCTGTCTCGCTCCCCAGCCAGCCGCCCTACACCTGAAGATGAGGAAGCCTGCATCACCTCGACTGCCCACATAAGGTGCATCATTGCCAGCACTTCCACCGATGACCAGGCAACAGGACCTATCCTTGAAGAAGATAGGACCCTGCAGGAGCTCCGCACCACTGCATCTCAGGATCAGCACTACAGTCACCTCATCCACTACATCTCCAATGGGTTTCCCACAAACCGCTAAGACCTCCATGCCTCTGCCCTCCTGTATTGGAAACTGTGGGACAGCCTTTACGCGGATGGAGAATTAGTGTTGTGCGGGCCCCAGGTCGTCATCCCTGCTTCCCTCCGTAGATGCACCTTGGCTCGCCTCCATGACAGCCAGTGAGGGATCAAAGCTACTTGATGTTGTGCAAGACAGTATTTCGGCCAGGCATCGACGCCGATATAAAGAGTACAATAGAAGTCTGCGATGCCGGCCAACAGCTTCTCCCCAGCCAGCAACAGGAACCCTACATGTGCAATGACAACCCATCCTGGCCCTTCGAAAGTGTGTCAACTGACTTCTTTCGCGTCGCAGGGAAGTCATTCCTTGTTATTGCTGATCGACTTTCAGGCTGGCCTGTAGTTGTTCCCTGTGGACGTGACATGACCACAGCCAAAGTCACAAGAATGTTCTGTGTCTGCTTCTGTGAGGTTGGTATCCCACTCTGCTTACGGACCGACGGAGGTCCCCCATTTTCCAGCCAAGACTTCAAACGCTTCACCAACTACTGAGGTGTTCACCACCTCATTACTTCTCCACATTACCCTCAGTCTAACGGACACGCTGAAGCGGCAGTAAAAGCAGTCAAACACCTTTTCCTGAAGACCGCCCCGTCAGGAAACATCGACTGCGAAGACTTTGATAGGGGACTGCTGGAGCTTCGGAACACCCCAACCCCTGCTGGATGCTCCCCTGCACATATTCTCTATGGCCGCCCTCTCCGCACCTGTGTTCCGGCCCACCCCCTGTCATTCATGTACGAGTGGTAAACTAAGACTGAGGACTACGACGATCGTACTGCCACCCACACCGACCAGGTCATGAGCCGCTACAACTCTCATGCCCGCTCTGTAACCAAGCTCATCATCAGCCAGCGAGTCAGAATACAGGACGCCACAACACTACGATGGGACAAGGTCAGCATTGTGTTGGGCCAAGGTAGGTCAAGACAGTACAAGGTGCACTTTCCTAGTGGTTGCATTTGGTTTTGAAACTGAAGATGTACACACCCAGTGTTTGATACAATTGATGACCCCTCCCCCCAAGTTCCTGTGTTCCCTTGCTCTGGCCAGGAAAGAGAGCCATCACTCAACCCTCCCAGTGTCCCTCGTTGTTCACCCCAACTCACTTGAAAAAGTCAGTGTTCCACTCGAGACTATGCTACGAGTGTAAAGGGGGAGGGAGGTGTGTAGATATCAAGTATCGGTGCTGCACATTGTAAGACTGCAGGCTGGATTTCAAGGTTACATTGTACCGTGGCAACGTTGCTGCTTTTCCGCCATGCATGCGCATTGCATGGGCGAGTGGCAGTACCCGCTGATTTATGACGAGCATTGGATGCTACCCGATGCTCTCACATTAGTCTATCTGTCTATTGTAAATAAATGGGAATGTCAAGAACTTACAGTTTCAATTCATCACCCTTCAGTCCCACCACATCCATTCATGAAGTGGACCTTGTTAATGTCTTTCTTGATACCAGTGTCCTGGAGACTTCTTTTGTAAAGATGACACAGCTCAGAAAACCATAACTAAAAGATGCCATTCTCATCTGAGTTTTCTACATGAGGGTTGAACTCTAGAGGCTCTTATTTGAATCCTCGACACCTAAGTGTGAACTTCAGAGGATCCATGACTTTGCCTCATTAGTGAGTGATGGCAGTTTCTGAGTCCAACCAGGAAAGTCAGATGACATTTTGCATCCAGTGTAACAAGGTCCTCATGTGCTATCCTTGTCAATTATGCAGTATCCTGTGGGTCAGTGGCTATACACCTCATTTTCCCATCTGCATCTATTATATATACGATGGTCATGTTGTTGACCAAACCACAATTTTTGGGATTCATGGAGTGTGAATTAAACAGAAATAACATTTTAGCTTCTACAGACTGTCACCATGCATTATTTTTATGGATCACAAGGAAATAAGTTGATTATTATCTTTTATGTCCCCATTTTTGCCAAAGTCCAGTCCTAATCTGCCTGGTAAATAGTTTTTGCCCTCAAGCATACTATCCTTTCCTTTTATATATCAACATCATTACTCCAGTCCAGCAATTCATCTGGAACCCTCCCACTTTTCTATGAAAACATATTATTTGCATCCTTTATGTTATCACATTGCTTCCACTTTTCAATATTACTATCCCATTTATTCCAGGTGGTTTTGCTTCCATATTGTCATAAATATTGTCATAAAGCTTTCAGCTTTCCTCCTTAGTATTCTTCAGCTGAAATAAGAGACAAAAGAAAGAGAAGAAAAGAATAGCCTTGAGAGTGTTGGGAGAAGAAAAAGAGAGGATAAGAAAAAGAAAAGTGGTCAAGATGTGAAAATAAAAGCATTGTTGTATGGTGAATATATGGAAAAGATATTGTCTAATCTATTAGGTTTGTATTTAGGACCAAAAGAAGTACAGCAGTCCTAACAGGGAGGATGTAAGATAATTCTGACATAACTTATTTGTTATTGTGTATGATTCTGTAACAGAATAATGTGTAAGGTGCTTGG
Source organism: Panulirus argus (assembly GCA_038088735.1). NCBI lineage: Eukaryota > Metazoa > Arthropoda > Malacostraca > Decapoda > Palinuridae > Panulirus > Panulirus argus. The sequence continues at coordinate 13,427 of JAYMFT010016450.1, read as the reverse complement.
CTTTTGTTAACATTGGTAGTTTAGGCCGTACATAGAACGTTAGTGTGTAGATATCAAGTATCGGTGCTGCACATTGTAAGACTGCTGGCTGGATTTCAAAGTTACATTGTACCGTGGCAACATTGCTGCTTTCCTGCCATGCATGCGCATTGCGTGGGTGAGTGGCAATACCCACTGAGGAGTGACGAGCACCAGATGCAATCCAGTGCTCTCACCTTAGTCTATCTGTCTATTGTAATAAATGGGAGTGTCAAGAACTTAGTTTCAATTCATCACCCTTCAGTCCCATCACATCCATAGCTTAGTGAGTAGCCACTCCCTAGACAGAGACTTCAATCAGCCGGGCCCAACATTACAAAATTCAAGCAAGAGTCCGCCATTACACAGTGTTTACCTCTCACCTTGCACGTTGGATTTCTTAGTAACCCCAGTACATTACAGTGTCTCCAGGAGTGCTACAATATTTGTGCAGTGCAGTGTTAGAGTGTCAGTGAGTTATTGTGTTAGAGTGCAGTGTGGTGTTGTGAGCCGCAAACACCCTGCTCAAAATTTGGTGCGGCTCAGAGGTTCCATAGGGCATCTCCCCTCAAGTCAGCCGCCATATTGCTCTGGCTGACTAAGCCCCGCCCACCACCGCAATACACGTACGCATGCAGCCACCTCCACTCGCTTGCTCACAGCTTGATCATTTTATTTCAACTTCTCCTGGTGCATTCCTGCATTTATCTACAGCGAACTGGACATTTCCACAGCACTCTACAGATCCTAAGCTCTCCAAGGATACCCAACTTAACATAACTCAGCAAGAGGAACAGTCATTTAAGTTCGTGGATCAAACTGGAGCAGATCAGACAGATGATCCGCAGGGAGATGACGGATCCACGCATCTCCTCACAGCTGATGACAATACTGCCCCACCCTTCTTCCTCCCCTGACTCCCAACAGGACAGGTGACCACAATAATGAAATATTGCATCTTATAGATTTTCTTCAAACTTCAAGCTTACAAGAGCAAGCTTGATGGAGACGAGAAGAGCAGGCCTTCAGATATCAAATGGAGCAATTTATGGATTTTTTTTACATTGCTATCAGGACAGCTGGCTGCACCATCACAATCTCAGCAACCCCAGCAGCCTGACACCACACCTGCGCCTCCTGTCACACATGCTCCCCCGCCCCCTGGCTTTGCAGTGCACACCATGGCGTCAGGAGCCCCACATGTACATACATCCACGGTTTCTAAGAAGCCTACAGTCCACCCCCTCCTCTTCTACAACAAGATGCAATGTATCAAGTGTTTTGCCAGTGGAAGCTCCATTTTGAAGACTATGCAGCCTGAGTTGGACTTGACAGCTTGCATCAAACCACCCAGCTGATCCACCTGAGGACTTGCATCTCCCTGGACGTTCAGCGCTTGCTTATGCCTACACTAGGCATCCCTCATGACACATCACTTTCCCTCAGAGGTGCTGGGTGCCCTACAGAGGCACTTTCGCAGCCTCAGAAATGAAGCCTTGCACCGCAGGGATTTGTTGTCCTGTAAACAAGCTGTGCGAGAATTGTTTGTAGACTACTGCGCACGTCTCAAGGATCTCACCAATGAAGTTGATTTATGCACTGGCGACACCACTTCTTGTACTGAACGGCAATTACAGATGGTAATGTTGATGGACATGAGGGACGAAGACTTGATACAATGCCTTATCCCCCCCCCCAACCCTCATCCACCCTCGCAGACTTTGTGACCTGCTGCTGCTCGTACGAGTCTACATGAGTGACTGCATCAATCATTGCATCTGCTCCTAGCCAGATCAGTGCAATATCTTCATACAAGAGGAACCAGTGCCTGCAGAAGAAGACTTATCGTTCTCCAGACCAGCGTTCTCACCAGTCCACAGACCAGCGATCAACCAACAGTGCCCCCTGTCAATACTGCTCTCGCAGGCATGACTCCGGACAGTGCCCATCCACGGATGCCACCTGCATTAACTGTGGATGCAAAGGTCATTGGCCTCACATCTAGAAATGCCCTGCTAAGGACGCCCAGTGCACTGCCTGCCAGAAACAGGGACACTTCGCTAAGATGTGCAGGTCTACCACGATGAATCAGACCGGGTCTCCACCCTCATCTTCACACTCAAGTGGACCCCACCCTTCGTTATCTACCAAGTCACACGCTGGCTGCCGTCTCGTGGGTGCCACCTCAGATAACGAGTCCTCCACACCTGTCACTGTCTCCCTGTCCTTCGGTGACATCTCATCACATCTCCAGCTAATCCCAGACACAAGTGCAGACATCACAGTGATTGGCACCATACACTTGGATGTACTTCACATACCCTGGTCAAGAATTTCACTTCCGCTTATGATGGACGCCTTAACAGTGGATGGATTTTCCATGATGCCAGCTGTGGGATGTTTCCAGGCGACACTTCGCCTCAGTAACAGGTCGTGCCTAGCCACCATACATGTTCACAAAGGTGTCTAGATTGCCCTTCTCTCCCATGGACATTGCCCAGCCCTCACCATAGTACCACCAGACTTCCCAAAGCCAATCGTCAATGTTACACATGTCAACAGATGTGCCCAGCTTCCTGCCTCTGCCATGACATCACCCGCAGCTGCCAAAGACTATTTTCTCTGCCACTTCAGTGACGTCCATGTCTCCAAGGCGGATCTGCAGACTCAGCCACTAAAGAAAATGGTAGGTCCTCCAATGCGGATCCACCTGAAACCCAGTGCTACACCTTTCACTGTACATACTCCTAGGCCCATTTCATTTGCCCTCAGGGATCAAGTGAAAGAAGAACTCGACTTCCTAGTACAACAAGGAATCATGACGCATGCAGGCGATGAACCCTCCGAATGGTGCCACTCCATGGTCCTCGTGCCCAAGGCCAAAGGTGTCCGCATCACTTTGGATCACACCCACCTAAACTTTCAGGTCGCCCACCCTATACACCCATCGCCCATGCCCTGCGATGCTGTCTGCAGCATCTCTTCTACTGCTACTGGCAGATGGAGTTAGTGGACGAGGATCGCCATCTGATCACGTTCATAACTCCATATGGAAGGTTCCAGCACTGTCGTGGCCCTATGGGATTTTCGGCAACAGGGGATGCCAACTGTCTCCATGGAGATATTGCCCTACAAGGCATCTCCAACTGTGTGAAGGTCGTAGATGACATCCTTCTGTTTGATTAGGATTTCCCTTCCCACCTACAACACATACACCAAATGCTGACCAGGTGCTGTCAGTACGGCATCACCCTCAACAAGGAAAAGTTCACCATAGCTGCCCCTCAGATTAACTTCTGTGGTTACATCCTATCACCCGACGGCATCGCAGCAGACCCTGACAAGGTATCCGCTATATGTGACTTCCCTACACCATCCAACGTCACGGACCTCAGGTCATTTATGGGTCTCATCAGTCAGCTCGCCGACTTCACTCCAGACATGCTGGCTGCAGCACAGCCCCTATGCCTGCTCATGAGCCCCAAACGCTCCTTCATCTGGACCCCTGACCTTGAGCAAGCATTCAAGAAGGTCAAGGCATCTCTGACTTCACCACCTGTCCTGGCACCCTTCAACCCAGCCTTGCCCGTGATCCTGCAAACAGACACCTCATGCCTCTTATGTACTAGGCTATGCCCTACTTCAAGACAATGGCCACGGTCAGATGCGTCTCGTCTAGTGTGGCTCTTGTTTTCTCATGGACACAGAAACTCGGTACGCCACCATAGAGCTGGAGCTACTTGCAGTGGCTTGGGCCATGGCTAAGTGCCGCCTATACCTGTCTGGACTTCAACATTTCACCTTGATGACTGACCATTGCCCCGATACTGATTCTCAATCACTACACCCTGGATGCCAATGAGAATCCACGCCTACAATGCCTTAAGGTGAAAGTGGCCCCCCTACATCTTCACCACAGTCTGGCGTGCAGGGAAACAACTGTATATACCGGACGCCCTGTCTCGCTCCCCGACCAGCCGCCCTACACATGAAGATGAGGAAGGCTGCACTACCTCAACTGCCCATGTCAGGTGCATCATCACCAGCACTGCCACTTCCACCAACGACCAGGCAACAGGACCCATCCTCGAAGAAGATACGACCCTACAGGAGCTCCGCACTGCTACATCTCAGGATCAACACTACAGACACCTTGTCCACTACATCTCCGATGGGTTTCTCACCAACCGCTACGACCTCCATGCCTCCGCCCTCCCGTATTGGAAACTGCAGGACAGCCTTTACATGGATGCACCTTGGCTCGCCTCCATGACAGCCACCGAGGGATCGAAGCTACTTGACGTCATGCAAGACAGACAGTATTTTGGCCAGGCATTGATGCCGATATAAGGAGTACAGTAGAAGCCTGCGATGCCTGCCAACAGCTTCTCCCCAGCCAGCAACAGGAACCCTACATGTGCGACGATTACCGTCCCGGCCCTTCGAAAGTGTGTCAGCTGACTTCTTTCAAGTTACAGGGAAGTCATTCCTTGTTATTGCTGATTGATTTTCAGGCTGGCCTGTAGTTGTTCCCTGTGGACGTGACACAACCACATCCAGAGTCACAAGAATGTTCTGTGTCTACTTCCGTGAGGTTGGTGTCCCACTCCGCTTAAAGACCACCGGAGGTCCCCCATTCTCCAGTCAAAACTTCAAACACTTCACCGACTGCTGGGGTGTTCACCACCTCATTACAGCCCTGTCAGGAGACATTGACTGCAAAGATTTTGACAGAGGACTGCTGGAGCTTCGGAACACCCCGGCCCACCCCCTGTTTTTCACGGACGAGTGGCAAACTAAGACTGAGGACTATGACCGTTGTACTGCCACCCACAACGACCAGGTCACGAGCTGCTACAACTCTCATGCCAGCCCTCTAACCAAGCTCACCATCAGCCAGCGAGTCAGAAAACAGGATGCCACTATGCTATGATGGGACAAGGTCAGCATCGTGATGGGCCAAGGCAGGTCAAGACAGTACGAGGTGCACCTTTCTAGTGGTTGCGTTTGGTTTAGAAACCGAAGACATCCACACCCAGTGTTTAATACGAGTGATGACCCCTCCCCCCAAGTCCCTGTGTCCCCTTACTCTGGCTGGGAAAGAGAGCCATCACTCAACCCTCCCAATGCCCCTCGTCGTTCACCCTGACTCGCTTGAAGAAGTCAGTGTTCTGCTCGAGACTGTGCTACAAGCATGAAGGGGGAGGGAGGTGTGTAGATATCAAATATCGGTGCTGCACTTTGTAAGACTGGTGGCTGGATTTCAAAGTTACATTGTACTGTGGCAATGTTGCTGCTTTCTCACCACGCATGCGCGTTGCATGGGCGAGTGGCAGTACCCGCTGAGGAGTGATGAGCACTGGATGCAATCTGATACTCTCATGATAGTCTATCTGTCTATTGTAATAAATGGGAGTGTCAAGAACTTATAGTCTCAATTTATCACCCTTTGGTCCCATCACACCAGTTAGCATAACAGGTTTAGCTCAGTTTTATTGTAGTTGTTGTTTGTGAATGTTAAAATGTGGAGGTAATGTATAGAGAATATATGTCTGAGGAGAATGAAATATTCACCTTTGACTTCCAGAACCACATCAGAACTGGAATCAAGTAGACTGTTGAGGTTAAAGTTTGGTTGGCACAGTAGTTGGAGTTTGGGGTGACTGCTATTCATTTCTGATCTATTTCTGACTGGATAAGCCTGGACAATCATTAGTAGAGAGTAGTTTGTCTTACTGTTGTGATACCACTTAGAATAGATGTGTAGCCATCTTCCTTCACATTCAGCAGAAGAACCATCTAGATACAGAGAGAAGTTGCTCATGATCATCGTTGAATTTTTTTCTTTTTCAGCTCATTAACTATAGTTTACAAGGCAGTTTATTCCTTATAGGATTAATGTGTATTTTTCTACCTCAGTTCCAGTTCCTGTTTGGCATTATGGTATGCATCTGTGTAATTCCACTGTGTATCCTGCGGTACATTCACCACTTAGTACTGGGTAAGGTAGAATCTTTTATCTCTCAAACATATTTAGATAACATATAGAGAAGGATTTTGCTTGTATCCTTTGGGATTTTGCTTTCATAGTTACTCTTCTGTCTGCCCATATTTACACACAATTTTTTATTATATAATTGTTTTTGTATCATTGCTCTTCAGAACGACGCATGATCCGTCCACGTCCAAGATGGAAGATCTGTAATACTTGGCTGCGCAAGTTATGGGTCTTAGTGTCTGTTGATAGACTCTTTTGGCCACTTATTATAACTGCTGTTTACATGCCTGTTGGTAGGTGGAATCATTATTGCCATAGATATAACTGAATAGATAGTGGATTGATTGGCCTCAGTTGCCCTTTGGAAATAATGCAGTGTATGAAGTGTTTTTCCCCCCAATGATGGGTTCAGTCATCTGCCATATTTGCACCATCACACTTGCTACTTTGATACTCATTCTCAAAACTAATTGTTCCTCAAAAGTTCTGTGTGTACCTGCCCACTTCATTACAGGAGAAAACTTTTAGAATACTTAGTTACTCTTCTGCCCCAGGAAATTTATAATGATATACAAGTGTTTTTTAAGGTCACCCGTTGATTTTAAAGTCATCTTTTGAGTATGATGTATACTATCCATTTTATTTGTCTCTTTATCTGGTATTTACTTTTACTTTTGTTTTCAGGTCCATGGTTTGTGGGAGAAGTGATTGAAGATCACATTGGAGTTGTTTTTGCATGGGGAACATTTGTTAATAGAAGCTACCTCCCAGGATCCTTAACATATGCATATGGTTTCTTCCAGGTAAGATGTTTTTGCATATATGTGCATGTATGTATATATGTGCATATGTGAGTGGATGGATCTTTCTTCTTCTGTTAACTGGCGCTACCTCACTAACTCGGGAAACAGCGATCAAGTATGATAAATAGATAAATATAAGATGTTTGTATAGTTCATTATCAGAGATTGATCTTTCTTAGGCCCTGTATGATATACTCATTCCAGTTATTCATTTGCTAGCAGTATCTTGTCTTTAAACTTGCTTAAGATGTATAATACATACTAAAATGGATCATGTATATTTTTTCTAGTTGATGGCATTTGACTTTCAGACATAGAAACTGTTCCCAGGCATGTATCTCTAGGGTGCTGTACACATTTAGAAGGACTACAAGTGAATTTCAAAAAGGTCCACTCACTAGCTTGCAATAAGTTACTTGCCCACTTTGCATATGCCAAACTATAATCCAAATGTTTGCCTTTCACAGCTGTACTCATTGAGCAAAGTTTCCACAGCTATAGTTTTCAGAGGGAAATTTTCTTGAATTTTTGGATCTTTTTTAAGGCTGTTTGAAAAGAGGTTATCCTTTTTGGATTTGAGGAAGTCAGCATTTTTTATAGGGATACTTCTCTCATGATTTAATTGCATGTGTCCCAGCCCCTAAGACCTGTACCTGCAGCACACATATGCTTACTGATATCCTATTTTCTTCTCATGCATCTTTGGATGATTCTCCATCTAATCTTCTGTGTCCTCTTGCTAAATCCATGCCATCTCCTACATTTCCCATCTCTAAGTGGACAAGGCATATAGCCCAGATAACATACCTCCTCAATTCTTACAGGAGAGAGCCTTTGGGATGTGTGCAATTCTAGCTCACCTACTTTGTTTTTTCTAAATACCCAGACTTTTCCTTCCTCTTGGAAGCTTACCTTGATGCACCCTATCCCGAAGAAAGGAAATTGCCTCAACCATTTCAACTGTTACCCTGTTGCTCTCCCTTCTGCTTTCTCCGAAACCTTTGAAACTCTCCTTAACTCTTTTTTCCCAAACAAGCGGAATATCATTCCCTTCTTTCTTATCACCGGTACAGATTCTGGAGTATGTACTACATTTGCTAGAGATTTCCCCTATGTGATTTACCTGTGGTCTTCCTCTTTTATGGAGTTTGCTGGAGATTATTGCCGTGTGTCTTATCTTTGGCCCTTCTCTCTCAGGGAATTTGATGAAACTTATTTTGCTGCCCCAGTATCTCCAAAATTTGATAGGGTGTGGTATATGTCGTTGTTAACTAATTTTCTTTCTTTGCTTTTTTTGCTTTTCTCTTTTCCGTATTACATAGCTTCCTCTTTAGCTGTTTCATTGCAGTTGTTGTTGACTTCCTTCCTTATCCTGTCAGCAGTGATGTTTCTCAGGGTTTTGTCCTGTTGTCTAGTCTCCTTGAATGCCATGGACCACATGCATAGTGAGAGTGAATATGGTCTTAGAATTATCTTTAATACCTGAAGAAGGCATTCAAGATATTTCAGTTGATGAATGTAGCAACTTGTTGTAGATGGCATTAATACCCTAGATGTTGATAGGTATAAAGCCCAAACAACCAACCAACCAACCTTGAATGATTATCACACTCCAGCTTTTAACTGTTTTATTATTTATGCTAATGATTTCACTTTACATATGTTAACAAATTCCATCAGCTTGTGGTTGCATTGCGAATGAAAGTCACCTTTGACAAGACTGTAATTTCATGTTGATGAGTGTGCAGTCTTGTCAAAGATTTTCTCTCTCCAAAAATACATCATTTCCTTGCTACTTAATATAGTGCAGTCTTGAAATTGCAGGGGCCTCTTCAGAGAAAGGGGTCCTGGAGCTATGTAAAAGTGAATGATAATTCCACTTTACACTTTTCATCTCACTATCCTTGTCCTCCTCCTTGCAATAATGTCTCTTTCTGTTTAACATTTTTTGAGTTGGGAAGTAGAACCTGAATAGATGTAAGTCCTAAAGCACAGTTTTTTCATCTATAAGAATTAATTATTGCAGTTGTCAGTAACATTTTCAGTGTACAGATCCATGAATAAACAGGAACAAATGCTGCTCAAGTAGGACAATAAATCCCATCCTAGTCATGTATTCTGTTTGTCAGTTCAAGTAAATAGTGCCTGCTACATTGATATAATGGCCAAATTAATATTTAAAAGTCTGTCATGTAAATTTCAGCACTATTTTATTGATTCAAGACTTTAAGGGGTTAAACTGGTAGCATCCTCAAAGTTTGGTAATGGTCCTGGATGTATCACTGTGCTGTGGCGATGGAAAATGACATGATAAGAATATATAGATTACCTTTATTCAATTCCTAAAGTGAATGGTAAATGCTGCCAAGTACTTATTTTCCAACCAAAGGTCACAGCCTGCAGTATGATCACTGGGGAAGATAGTTGAGGATCAAGTGGTGGTGGTGGTGGTGATGTATTCCCCTTTTAATTTTTGTAGTATGTAAAGAGCAAATCAGGGTATATATTTTGTTGTCTTGACTGTGTAAATTGTATCATTTGTCATGTGTTGTGTTTTCAGAAGGCATTCTGGCTGCATGTGAGCTATTTTTGGCTTCTTCCTTTGCACAGTTGTCTGTCTTATTTGCAGATATTTTTCATACTTTCTTAAGTAAAAAGATTGATTTTAAGTCAATAGATTAATGTTTTGCATTTATGATAAAATTGGCCAGAAAAAAAACATGCACCTACCAACCACCAAGCTCTCTTGATGTGTAGTGCTTGTGAACCTGGCCTTCTGCAGTGAGTACTTCCCTTTTGTTTAACCAATGATCATACTGCAGACTTTGACCTTTTTGTGGGGAATAAGTACCTGACAATTGTTTCACTTGTTTTGTGGGGTGCGATTATATGGCCCACAGAAGAAAGTTAGGAAATTCATGATACTTTGTTAGGGTAGCTGACTTTTCTGTAAGGATCCAACGGCTCATACCTGACAGAATTCTCAAGCATGCCTCATTCAAGCTCCTTTTGATTTTCTTTCCCAATGAATTTTCTTTTCAGATGTTGGTCTTCCATCTCCCACTCATCTTGGCTGTGGCACACTGTGTTGATTTTAGGTAAAGTATTAGTAATTTGCAAATTAGGTGTAATACTATAAAGTTTACATAAACTGTGTTTTTTACTTTTTTTTATTTATTCACACTATAATATTCATTCATAGCTAGTATTCATAAATGCTCTCTCATAATTCTCTGGTACCTGTTTCACTTTTGTCATAACCATATGAGAATACAAAACTTACAGGCAGATTCTCATAGATTATTATTAATAATTTTTCACTTAGATGTATCTCAATGTAAGGTAATCTGAGTGTTTAGGAAGACTGCACAGTTACCAATGTGCTGTGAAGGTTGAAAATACCATAAGTTACAAAAGACGGTTAAAACTTTGGTGATTATATTTAAAAAGGAGGACTAAGATTGTTCAGATATGGTTGAATGGATATTAGCTGAAGAGGGTTTGTAAATTTGAAGTTTCAAGGCAGGACTTCCAACAGGAACAGGAATATGATTGACTTATTTGTGGTAAGAAGTTCCTTGGTGAAACTGTAGTCCTTTCCTTCCATTAACAATATTACACATTCACTGGAGATGACTAAAATCATGGTGTAATCATAAGAAGGTGGAGTCTGGTAATGCCAGGTCTTGGGTGAGATTGAATGAAGAGACCCAAGAAAAAGTGGAGTGTTTTGGGTACATAGAAGTGGACATGAGAGTAGATGGAATTATGGGATTATAATTCTCTGTTTGTGAGGGTAAAGATTGGTGTGTTTGATGATATAGTACAGGTTGAACCTCTGTAATCTGTCAACCTTGGGACCTGACCACTGCCAGACCTCAGAAAATACCGGAAAACAGACATTGAGTCCTAAGGGAACCCCTGTGTAAACATATTCCCAGCCCCTAGTTTTGCCAGCTCATTCCACTTACATACTGCTGTGTTATGATAGGTAGAATGGAGTTTAGATGCACAAAATGATGCAACCAATAATGCTTCCAAACAAGGTTCTGCTTTGGGGCAGAATGAAAAGGATGGAATGAAAAGGATATTGAGCAGTCGGGGCCTGGACATGCAGGAGGGTGAAAGGTGTGCACAGAATAGGGTGAAATGGAACGATGTGGTATACTGGGTTCGACGTGCTGTCAATGGACTGAACCAGGGTATGTGAAATGTCCGGGGCAAACCATGGAAAGGTCTGTCGGGTCTTGAAGTGGATAGGGAGCTGTGGTTTTGGTGCATTACACATGACAGTTAGAGACTGAGTGCGAGCAAATGTGGCCTTTTTTGTCAGTTTCCTTTTGCCACCTCTCTGATGCAGGGGGTGGGATGCTATTTCCCTTGGGGTGGAGTGGCATCAAGAATGGATGGAGATGAGTATGAATATGTACATGTAAATGTGTATATGCATGTGTATGTGTATGTGTGTATATATGTATATGTTGGTATGTATATGTATGTATTGTGTTATGTGCATGTATATATATATGTGTGTATATGAATGGATGGGTCTTTCTTTATCTGTTTCCTGGCGCTACCTCGCTGACGCGGGAAACAGCGATCAAGTAAGATAAATAAATGTAAATAAAAAATATTTTACAATTTGGATTGAGGCCAACAGAGTTAAGCCACGTCCACACTATCAGGCAGTTCCCGGCGGGCTGTTCCCTCACCGGGCAAAGTCTGTCGGACATGCCTGTGTTGTTGTCCTCACTGTTGAGGTGGTTGGGCAGTCAGATCATACAGTAGCCAGTAGGTGGTCGGCAGGCCATGAGTGCGGTATCACCATGCGCAGCAAAGTTGAAAGGAAAAAAATAGCGCTGTGTAGCATATTGATTGTTATGTGAAAAAAAGAAAAAAAGGACAATGCAGAAAATCATATGGTATAAAGAATGGTAACTTCTTTTGGCTGGCAGCACCATTGCTCCAGACCCAGTGTCAAACCACCAGGCAGTCTGATTTCGCTCAACTATGGACAAGGGCAATCCACTGATTTGTCCGTCAAAGTTGCCACAAAATGTCTGATGACGGACTTAACACTCGTGCCCACTGGGCACTGCTCGATAGTGTGGATGCTCCTTTACAATGTGCTCTAGCTTCATGCATGAAGTAATTTTCAAAGTATTCAAGAACAAGTTTAGTTGTTATCCATCCTTTTTTTATTACCATGGTAGATAAGTGGAAGAATTTTCATTCCTTTAAAGGCCCTTGAGTGAACACTCTTACCAGTTACCATCAGCTTGGTTTCATGTGTTCCTGCAGCATTGCTGCAGCCAAGAAATTTTACCCTATCTTTGGAATCCTTACCCACAGATGGAGACTCCTCAATTCTTAGACAAGGGTTTTTCATGGCATACGATGCCAATACAAGGCAGATTCATCAGCATATACATTTATTCTGGGGCCAAGTTTTCTGCTGCCACTATCTGTACAAAAACATCCACAAACTTTGTTGCACCTAAGCATCTCCCCAGAAATGCCTACACCTTCATCATGACGGAGCTTAAATCACTTTATAAATGCACTGTACAATTCTGTACTCCTGGCACCTTTCAAAGTTTTCGGAAACTTTAAACTTTTCTGGCTTTCTCTTTCAGCAAAAAACTTACAAATCTACTCCTTTTGTTTCTTTAAGTTATACACAGTTGATGATCCAATCTCATAGTACTAACACAAAGTCTTTACAGAAGTCCGTTTTTCTAATTTTCTCTGTAACACCACCTTTTTTAAGCATCGATAGTGATTTATGCTTACACTTATTAGCATTATCACCATTTTCTGCACCTCCTGATCTCTTAGATGACATCCTGAAGGGCTAGAATACAGCTAAATATAAGAAATTAAGAGGACTGTTAATTAGCTTGGTTGCAGTGTAAATAGACTTTGGCGCCTTATCGGTGCTAATTTGCTAACAGCACCACTGTGGTGGCAGATCCACAAACTAATGGCGGCGGATTCAAAACTTGCTGGAGTAGGGGAGTTGCCAGACCTCAGAGCGTCAAACTGGAGAGGTACAACTGGAGTCCCAACATGATATATAGGTGCAAGTCATGAACTCTTAAGTACAAGGAATAAAATGGATGTAATATAGTGGATATAATTACCTATATGTAATTACCTGTTTGTAATGTATAGGGTGGATATACATATATACATACATACATATACACATGCATATACACATATACACATGTACATATTCACACTTGCTTGCCCCCATCCTCTCCTGGTGCCACCCCGCCCCACAGGAAATAGCATCACCACCCCACATGCCGGCAAGGTAGCGCCAGGAGACAGATGAAACGGCCACATTTGCTTACACTCAGTCTCTAGCTATCATGTGTAATGCACTGAAACCACAGCTCCCTTTCCACATCCACGTCCCACAGACCTTTCTCTGGTTTACCCCAGACGCTTCACATGCCATGGTTCAGTCCATTGACAGCACATCGACTCCGGTATACCACATCATTCCATTTCACTCTATTCCGGGCATGCCTTTCACCCTCCTGCATGTTCAGGCCCCGACCGCTCAAAATCCCTTTCACTCCATCCTTCCACCTCCAATT
>JAYMFT010016449.1:0-31363 GCA_038088735.1 Panulirus argus | reverse complement strand
ACACCTCTCACAGATTCATGACAATTGACATTTTATTTTGAATAAGCTTGTGAATGAGGTGTAAGATTCACTGAATCAGCTCAGTTTTTTATTTCTATTTTCACTAGTCTTACCACTTAGCTGATTCTTATGAGCTTTTCATGTTGAAATGTATGATATGTCGAAAAAAAAAAACAATCATTGTCTGGCCTGTGTCACCTGTTACACTTCCAAGTTGCCTGTGGAAAAAAATTGACCATATCAGCTTTTTAAAGATTATATTCAACTTGACCAGAGTACCTGCTGTTGAAATGACATTCTTTTTAGGGAATACACGATCAGCCATAGATTTGTAGTTTTCACATATACAGAGAAATAACTCATGAATGGTAGACTTCTAGAAAGAGAAAAATTACTCTATAATCTAAGTGACATTGTGCCAAATTACTAGTTAACAAATCAATCTGCCATAGAATATCATTGTTTAGGTTCTAGTTTCTGATCTGTCCATTATTTTTTTTAACTGAAGTGAAAGTCTTTTTTATTTTCTCTCTCTCCAAGATTCTGAAGCACCCTATGTAAAACCTGTTGTTTCTCCTTCCTACATTTCATTGCATTCTGTCAACCTAGAAACAAAATCATCTTTAAACTGTTGCAGGCAGTGTCATGGGGGAAAAAAAAAGTCATTGTGATGCTTTTTTTATGACTGTGGTGGGTATTTAACAAAAACATGTTGGCTAGTGAGTGGGCTATTTAGACTGGAGTGATTTGTCATTTCTTTATGCATGAAGAAGGACTTTGTGATGACTGCTTTATAAACTTTTTTCTGTACAGACATGATCTTTCGTTGTACGATTCTTGTGTAATTCATTCACTGACTGCAATGGCCAAGGTAGTGGCCTCTGGCTGGCTTGTGTGTTTTTCAGATGTTTGAGGAAAAAAAAAAAAAAGCCTAGCAAGTGGAACTCGAATATTGTTCCTTACCGGAAGACCTGACAGTGGAAACTCAGTTTCCTAGATTGAATTGTGAACTTTTGTGTGAACTTTGGAGACTGCCTTAATACGGGGAGGTGATAGCAAGTCACAGTGATTATCTACAAACAGTTAGTGTACCTCTGTCTGTCCTGTTATCAAGCAGCGTTGACTGGACTACATTATTGCCTAACGTTTTTCTCAACGACGACAGAAATAGCAGATGGCCCAAAGTTGTCCTTATGCAGACCGTTCACTGGGAGATGTTGATGCCACTTTTCAGCAGCAGTTAGGAGCTCGAACGATGATATGAGTAAAGGGGGGCCACAGTGTGAATGATATTCCAAGATGGTTTCATGTGCACTGTTTGGATAAAGTACCGGAAAGAATATTGGTAGAGCCAAGTGTTGAATGTTTCAGTAAAGGTTACATGGAGTATGTTAGTATTCAAATGTTGGATCATCATAGATGTATTTTGTTGTATTATCTTCTGATGGTCATCGTATGACTGGGGTAGATTTGATGCCAATATTTTTCTAAAGTACTGGGTATCTATCATACTTAACTAGCAACCAGGAAATGATTGCATGGGCTATCTTGGCCATCAGTGCTGTTGAGAGTTGATTTTGGTTTATGTCAGTCATCAGTACATCCAGACAAAGTACATATTTACAGCATTGGCTCAGAACGCTTGCCTATCAGTTTGCTAGAGCGACCCTCCAAGCTCAATGAGGTCAGGTCAAGATGTGTTGCTTCTCCCATTGACATGTAAATCAGTCAGAGTGGGTTTTTATTTTCTTATGAAGAGACATAGTAGTGATTGCAATCGACCAGTCAGAACATTCCAACTCATGATGTGTTTAGCAAATATATCTTTTTTTTTTTACTGCAAATTAACCTATTTGAAAAACCTCTTATTGGCTGACTTTTGCCATACAACAGTTTTGTAAGAAAGGCAATTAGAATGAGAGGCAATTAGCTTCACCCACTCAGAGCTGTCTCTGTTGATGAAACGTTCATTGTGCATTATGAGTAATTCAAGTAATTTGTGATATCCTCTAGTCTTGTAGAATGTAACTATCATTCTTTAGTGTTATTTCATGTTGAAGGAATATTTGGCACATATCCAGAGTAGTTTAAGTTTGGGTGGCTGACAGTTTAAGACTGTTGTTGTTAGCAGTTATGTTGCACCCATGTATGACTGTTCACAATCTCAGCATTGATTTCAAGTAAATTGAATGGCATTTCTTCGTCATTAACCCCTGTGTGCTGAACCTGAGAAAAGCCTAGAATGCTCCATGATGAAGATTACACCTAATGGCTTGCGATCCTGGGATTTCATATAGAGAGTAGGATTGGTTTGTAATATAGCCAAAAAATAGTGACGATAGGTTTCAACTAATCACACCAGGAAGGTAGGTTATGCAAGTCACAATGTTTATAATATTGCTGCAGATGTAACACTGGCAGTTTTGAATGATTCTTATTGTACACATGGTGCCAGTTACCATTCATAGGCCATTAGACTGAGATAACTATCAAATATCTGGTAACCATCAGATATTCAGCCTCTATGATTTTGTTTTCATCAGCAAAAAAAAAAGAAAAAGTTTTCCCTCTAAAGAATAATTTTATGGTATCCTTATAGTTTTTTTGTATTGTTGAATGATATGATTTTATTATTACTAAGATTCTTATATTTGAATATTCAGTATATGAATTTTTTTAAGTTCAGATGAAGTTTTTTTTTTGATATGTGATACTATATAATTAGCAATCATTAGAATGTAACATTGAATTATATAGCGCATCACACAGTGAATGTAAATCACCAAGATGGATTCATTCACTATATGATGGCTAGGATATAAATGTACACTAATTTATTGTATCAGTTCATCCGCTACACCCACATTCCTTGGTTGGGAAACTCAGTAAAACATTCCACGTTAGTACCGTACAGTGTAGAGTTAATTTTGGCATTTATTTCTTTGGAAATATAGATATAAAGACCTAGTTTGAGATTAGTTGCAATAAAAAAAATGTGACGAAGAAGGAGTGTGGTTCCTTACTACTGCCTGGCCAAGGCCCATTACCTGTGTGTCTTGGTAATTATTCCAATACAGGGTCATGTCCACATATGCCTTGTGAACCAGTTGGTATTTGTTATTACTGTATAATTGTGGACTCCATAATGTTATCATCCCGCTGGGATTAAGTATGTACTCAACGTATTAAATGCCTTACATAAATGTTAATTAATGTGATTGACACAACATATGGATGTTGTTATGCTAGATGTTGATTACTATAGATGTTCCCTAATCACTGAAACGAAAGCAGCCTTTTCTTAAGGAGATGGGGTTGGTGGCTTGCCCAGATCTAGGGACTTCAGATAAAACTTTTTCGAGTATGTTTTTATCTGAGGGGAAAGCCATCTATCTCCATTTGAGGTTCCCGTCTTTGGTGAGGTACCCAATTGTCATTTTTTTTTTTACATGTTTTGTTTTACGTGTGATAATACAAAAAGGTGTTTCAGGGATGATTCTGAAAGATATTTTTTTTTCTCTCCTGTGCGAGACCGTTACTTTAAGAAGTTCTGTAATCCCTGAAATTCATCCTAGCCTGTGTCACGTGACCCTTTTATCATATAACCTAAGAAAAGAAAAAAGAAAAAAAGTTGGTAAAATGTAGTGTTTGTACTTGGCCACTAAAGACATTTACAGATTACTTACATACTGTTTTTTTATTCTAACTTTTATTCATAACCGTTGATAACGACAATGCATAACCTTCTCAGTGGTTATGTTACGTAATCAACTCATTGGTCCAATCGAATTATTTTTTTTTTAATTTTCCCTCATAGAACAACAGTTATGTCATCTACCAGGGAAAAAGAAAAAGAGGTCACGTGACAAGTACTAATGTCAGGTCAGGTGTAGTACAAGTGTGAGGAGAGAGCGGCCAGGGTGACACCCCTATTTGCTGTGTCCACCACTACTACCACCACCACCACCACCACCACCACCGCTTTGCTCACCAGTGGACTCCTCTCCACCCATTTAGTAGGGACGTCCAAAAAAAAAAAAAAACCATCTGTGTCCGTCTGCGTAAAAGGTCTCTCTCGTTTGCGCGCATGATTTTCTCATGCGCACATATTCCCCTCATGTTTGAAGACGATCTCCGTGTTTGCATGTGATACCCACACCCCCCCTTCCCCGACCCTCCCCGCCCCCCCCCCACAATGTGTGTGTGTATATGCGACTTCAGTCTGACTATACAATACCAGTGTACACCCACAGCTTGTGTATATATGCTGCCTTCTTGCTTATGTGATATCTGGTGTGTATGCACATCCATGTGTACACACAATCCATACATAGGTATAGTGGCAGTGTATGTATATACACACATGCAGGTGTAACACAGCTAAATGTATACATAGCAAGGTGTACACAAGACAGAAGTGTGTAGCTACAGCTGTAGTGTGTACACCTAGCTATATTGTATGCATATCCCAAGTGTGAGCACACAGTCTTATGTGTGCACATAAATCCCATTGTGTATACAGCACCAATATGTACACACAAGTCCAGTGTGTATGTACAACCCCGGTTTGTGCATGAGTGTGTGCTAAAGGAACTGAGCTTATTTTGGACATACCACATGACAGGGTATGATGTATATTTCTATTGTGAATTTGGAAATAAATATTTATTATGTATTATTCAACTGTTTCATTTGCCATAGAGTATTTTTTTCTTTTTTTTGGTAGAGGGGAAAATCAACTCGCCAAGCTTGTGCACATGCACACACACACACACACCTGGCCACTCCATCTACCAGGTCCCTCTCAATCCACACCAGGATCCTCCACAGGCCGTTTTCCACACATCATGCCCCTTCTACATTTAAAGAACTCCCTTCATGCGTCAGTCTATTCCTCATATTGACTCGTTTGGATACGTTTCAGCTTTCTACAAATGTCAGGTCCACTCGCCAGAGGATGGTGAAGCCTGGAGTGGGTGGAAAAGGGGCAAATGTGCAAAGTCTTTTGAAACACTTTGAAAGATAGTTATGGAGTAATTGGAAGACCAGCCTACTGGTAGATGTAAAGCAAAATTTGTAGACCTATATGAGAGGATAAGCTCTGTGTTAAACAGAAGGATGGGTGAATCCTTATGTTTTTTTCCTTTAAGAATGGCAGGAAGCATTTGAATTGCCTCCCATTTGGTGGGGACACATCTAGGTATTATACAAAAAGAGTCTCTGTAATCTTTCATGGCCAGCAGAGGACAACAGTGCAGACTTTGAAGGAAAAGCAAAATGTTTTTGTAGTTTGAAATTTGAAGCGATTTGTGGACTGTCTCAGTGAAGCAGTTTCGAGCCGTTCAAACAACCCGATGGAAGTCTCATTCGAACAACATTTACGAGATTTTCACCCTATATAGTGCAAAATGTATTTCGATCCCATTCTTTTTTTGCCATCAGAGACGAATAAGCTGTAGGGAGGTGCATAGTCTGTAGGGAGGTGCATTTCGAACCTGCCTGAAACCAACTCTTTTCTCTTAACGAAGCATCGAAACCCAAGACTCGGAACCGGCTGGAGGAGAGCCACACTTATATGTTGACAAAACACTGAGCCAAAATACTGCCGGTGGAAAACATTGACGAAGAAAATATTGCCGTGACCACGATCGCTGCAATGTTGTCGTCAACGGGCAATAATTCGAAGCAACACGAGCGCAATGAGTGCAACTGTCTCCAGGGTAAACTGTGAAGCTTGTGCTATTGAGAGTGGACCTTGGAATTGCAGAATGTTGCCTATATATATATATAAATATATATGTGACAACTCGAAAACAAGACATGAAGAAGAGAAGAATGTGGGTTGGACCATCTCTGGTAAAACGACCTTCTATTGCAGCTCTTATGTGGAGAAATACAGTTAGACAAGTATTTATACTGAGTGACTTTAAAGGATCTTTTGTAACTGTATTGGTCCAGAAATACAGAAAATTAAGACAAATACGAAGGCAGCAATTCCTGTGAAGACTGAAGTAGGAATTATATTAAGATTTCTTCTCACCGGAGATTCATATAACAATTTGATGTACTTATTTTTAGAGTATTAAAAGCCAGTATTGCTCTTATGATTGCAGAATTGTGCAAAAAAAATTAGCAGAAGGATTGAAAGAGTGCATGAAGGTGAGTAAAACTTAAATTTTTCTGTCTCGGAATCTCCTTTTGCTCACATTATCATAATTTCATTACTTACAACAAAGAATACTTGCTACTTATGACAAAACAAATGTGGAGTCTTTCCTCAATGCAGTAACAGTGGGGGTAAAATGCGTACATTGCATTTTTGCCGGCGAAAGGAAATTGAAGTGGTGCATACCATGAAGAGAGACGCCAAACCACAACATAAAGACACGTTACCCTTTACCAAAATCAGCCCATTGTCAATTTCATGGGACCGTTCACTAAACCTTGCTCTTCTTTGGTGCCAGCGGATGGAACAGAATTAAATATGGGAGTGGAATCAACTACATCACGAGAGGCGTCAGGTATATTTGAGGAGTGGGTACAAGGAGGAGGAGAAGGTAGAACATTACTTGATCCACTGGTGTGTGGATCAGGGGAGGGTGGATGGGGAAGCACAGCACTAGAATGTGGATCCGGAGACGGCGTGTGTGATCCCGCAGGAGGAGAATCTGTGTAAAATGGACATAGTTGTTTGCTCTGGTGCAGTTGGCGACGAGAAGGCGTTACCTGCAACGCGTAGTCGTGAAATCCCATATCGGCCTCGTAAAAGATCTGTGAGATTTTATACCACACCAAGCTGGCCAGGCGAGGCTGGTAGGAGTGAGTCCAGTTTGGTGGCGACGCGATTTCCAAAACCGGAGTATTTGTTTCCGTCCTGAAATGCAGCTTTTCTCGGATGATCGCGTGCCTCCTGGGGTGGCTGGTCTCCATGAGGTCTTTTCCAGTCACGTACCTTCTGTTTCCGTTGTTGTCAGCTCGTCTTGCACAGCCACCGTCTCTGCAGAATTGTCCCGGGTCTCTGTGTCAGCGTCACATTCCTGCAGAACAGATGGAATGCATAACAAAAGCCAATCATACATGATAAAGAGAATAGGGAACACCATATCTCCAGAAATTCTGACACGCGACGTACTAGAAATGTTCCCTTTTCTAGATCCCTTCCCTCTGAAGACACATGGGCTGGAGGTTGCAAGAAATATGAACCCAAGATGGAGGAATTTCTCCTTTTTTTTTTTTTTGGGGGGGGGTGCCATTGATGGCAAACATACAGTTGTACAGTCTCTCCCAAATGGTGAAGGTAAATACTATCATTACAAGGGCGTTTTCCGAAACACACCTTCCAGAAAAGCATTCATGAATTGAGTGGATCTACATAGCTCCTCTGGGAAGGAGGGACAAAAGCCATTTCCCTGTCTTCGTTGCAATTGATGCTTGCAATCCTGCCAGACGAACATGGTTGCAAACCGTTGGGACCCTACTGCTGTAAATGTAACATACGTTCAACGAAAAGAATGTTCAATTATAGACTGCCCAGGACTCGCACGGTAATGGATTACCCTGAGAGGTTCTTTAAGAGTATTATAGCAAGATAAGTATTTGTAAATATATACGTGCATTAATGTATATAAACGTGTGTGTGTCTGTGTGTGACGATTTCAAAAATTCTAAATCCTTATTCATTTCATACGCGCATTTATCACGTAAATGGTAATCATTTCACGGAGTTCACGGGGAAGGTAAAGAGTTAGTATTTGAGATGGTAAATACACATGTGTGTATATTGTTAATTTCTTGCTATTGTTTAGTTAAAGCTGACAGTAACACGTTACTTTTTCGTTCAGGTATCCCCTTCTCAGACAATCGTGTTTAGTGATGATGTCAGTTTAATGTTATACATATGTATGGATTTTAATTACGATTTATCGGTATTTATAAAACACTCTGAATGAGCCATTTAGCTACAACAGAAGGCAGGACTCATAGCCAAATTCCATTAGCTACTAAAAAGACATCTAAAATTTATTTCTGTTATCCCACACTAATATTGTAAACTGAGACCGACCTAAAGAAATATCTGACTGCACTACAATACCCAAAAAATTCCCCGACACGTCTCATATAATGTAAAAATGCTCAAAATAACTCACCTGTGTTAGTTCAGCTGACGTTCCAGCTGTTTCCAGTCCATTGTCCTGGACATCCACGCTGATTACGAAGCTCATAACCGTGTGGGCAAACCACGAGCTTTCCTGGGGCTTTCCCTCGGCCCTACCTTTCCTCTTCGACTGGAGTGTCTTCGCCTCCCACTTTGCGTAGGACCTCAGGGTCTGAAACTTGACCTGTGCCGCCTCCGTAGTGATGCCATACTCGCTTGCAATCTCGCGCCAGGAGTCTCTCTTCGCGTTGCGGTCGCGGTACTTGGGATGAGCGAGGTCCCATATCCCAGGATGGTAATGGACGCTGTGGATGAAGTCTATTGTCTCTTGGTTACTCCACGGTGCTTCGGAAATCGCGCCAGCTATAATGTGAGGACATTAATCTCTCTCTCTCTCTCTCTCTCTCTCTCTCTCTCTCTCTCTCTCTCACAGACAGACACACCACAAACTGTTGTCCCTATAACGGTCCGTAACTGACGCCTACAACAGGCACTTAACTGGGCAGTGTCATTGTATTTCCCCCCTCCTGCCCTGACCACAGGTCAATAAGCGTCAACACGCGTTTCCATTGAGACATATGGCTGGCAATATTGATCAATACGGGGCAATGCTTGCTTCCTGTGGCTCCATGCATGGCCGGCAATATTGAGCAATGCCCATGGGGATGCTGGGCAATACTGTCCTAAAATGTTGACCTTGCGACCGCGCTTTATGTATTCTGCTACAATTATATGGCTAATGTGATCTCAATTAAACTACAGTTATAATAATTGCCAATTGCTGCTGTAAACTACCATCTTTAGTAGGTTGGTCATTTCCTGTGAATTCTTTCGCCTCCTAACGCGCCGAGAAAATTCATATATCATCGCAGAAGAAGGTTTTATTATAAATATTTACTGTATATATTATTTAGATACGTGCCATCTTATTTTGTTGTTAATATTACAAAATGAAAATTCCTTTAAAGAGGTTATCCCTTTAAGAAGTGGAACCTCCTTCAGAATCTAAGGCGCGGTATCCCACCAATGGTATCCCTCCTCAAATCAAAACTGAATTGCGATTGGCTAAAAGGGATGAGATGGAGGCCAATGGGCGCGTGTCCTGAGGGCGTTTGTTTATAAACAGCAGCTGTGGCCATTGTGCCAGGCGAGACCATGGAGGAGGAACTGAAATTTGAAATAGAATTAGAAACCATAGTTGAGAACGATGACTTCACCATCTTCAATCAGGATGACCTGCCGATGGGAGGCTTCCAGGTCATGGAAGACATTAGAAGGAAGGGGAAGCTGTGTGATGTGACGTTAAAGGTAAGCCAGGGGTGTTGGGGCGGTGCGTGTTGAGCACGGGGTTTGGTGATGGGGAGGGCGGCACGACCCTACCTCCAGGGCGATGTTGTACGACCCCAGGGTATACTGTTGGGCCGGTCTCTGGACGACCATGAAGGAAGGTCAGGTCAGGTCGAGGGTTGGTTCACAGCGTGGTACCCTATGGTCGTGTACTGTCGTGCTTAAAAGGGTTGAGGTTATGACCTGGAATCCGTTAATTTTAAGAAAAAAAGTTCTTTACTATTTTTATCCTATTTTTGATATATATTTATGTGAGAAAGAAAATTTTTGCACTTCAGGATATGGGAAAACATAACTGGGATTATATGTTTTATATATTTATGATTTTGAATAAATCAGAAATTAGATGGGCAGCGAACTTTAAGGAAAATGTGGGGTTAAGTAATGTAAGAGTATGTAAGACACTCAGAAGTCAAGAGAATACTTGAAAACCACCAAATTTCTGAGGAGTTAACATATACTTTAATTTTAAGCGGTTTCTAAAATATGTGATGGTTATAGTCAGTGACGGTCTTGTACACATATGAAAAGCATCTTATCCTTGGTGTTTGAATCGGTATAACACCACGATTGAAGGATTTTGAGAAATGCTCATTGGTCTGGCCTCACATTGGTAGCCATGCTTTCATGAGATTGTAATATATTGCTTGCTTGCAACATTTCCAGACATATGCTATAATAAATGTTATATAGACTTCATATATCAGTGGAAATAACCATAAAATGAGGCTACCATAGAAATTCAGAAATCTGTCTCACATACGTGCTTACCAACCCTACAGGACAACACACGTTGTACTGATCATTTCCGAATTCATTGGATCCATCCAGGAAGATACTTTTTTACCACAAGTACATCAGGGAAAAATGTGGGATGATTTAATGTAAAAGTAAGTGAAGCAGTTGTGAAAGATCAACAGAACCTATGAAAACCTCACCCAGGTGCTTGATTGTTGTATGTTTTGACATACAATGTCGTGTGGACAGTGCTCAGTCATGGGTTCGACTGGTATAAGAGATATCCCGTAATTCTGAAATCCACACATTCACCAGAATACAAGATGACTGCAGTAGGGGTTACTGAATTGAACCTGTAGTACTGTGGGAGATACAGTTGACTAATGAAATATATGTTATTAGTGATTTGTTTTCTATATTTTTATGATTTTGTTTTGTGGACTTCATCCTGATGATGTGATGCCATACTTCCTGGTATTTCTGAAACACTAATGATTATCAAGTAAAGTGAAAAACAGCGTCTCATGGAATGACAGAACATTACATAAGAAAAATAAGGCAACCAAGAAACAAGTGATTTAGGCCTTAAGCTTCTGATGGGATCATGTTGATGAGGTCTTGGTAAGAGCTACAGAGTCATGTTAGAAGTGCACCACCATCAGAAGATTGTTGTTACTCCAAATCATGCTCCGCAATTCTGTGGTGCAGAAGAGACATGAAAGATGAAATAAACATTGTCTGACATCACAAATTCAGGTGTTTGGACATTTAGATTTCCCTCAAAATGATGCATGTGTCTAAAGGTCTCTGATTTTATCATTTTCATTAAACTTTTTCAGGTTGATGACCAGTGTTTCACTGCTCATCGAATTGTATTGGCAGCTGTCATACCTTATTACAATGCCATGTTTACTCATGACATGGCTGAAAGTAAGCAAAAGGAAATTACCATGCAAGGAATAGAACCTAGGTAAGAATATTTTCATTTTTAACTAAACTCGTTCAAGATGTATTGTACATTTTTTGTACTGTACATTTTTCCTGTACTATAAACCTACTAAGGTACAGCTTAAGTATTATAAAGCATTTCATTTGGATGATTTACTTTCCAAAGATTTTTAAGTGAGTTTGGATATATTGTGCTGTGGAAACCTGTAAAGTTTGAATTGTTAAGAATATGTTTGCTGATAAGGGTATCATTAATTTTATTTGGATTCCTGTTTTCATATTAAATTTATCACCCACTCACTTTGATTGCAGTGCACTTGAATCGTTAATCAACTTTGCCTATTCTGGAAAAGTCAAGATTGATGGTGGAAATGTACAAAGTTTATTGGTGGGGGCATCATTCCTCCAGCTCTCTAAAGTACGGGAAGCTTGTGCAGACTTCCTCAAGCACAGGTGAATAATTAGATTTTGATTGGTTTTAATGTAAGATACTGGTAGTGCTGTCTGAAAATTAACCACTTGCAGATCAAGAATGAATTTGTTAAGAAGTATCAGTGTTATAACATAATTCATTTCTCTGCCTGTGTGTCTTCAAGATTTAAGCAATCCACAATATTTATAGTAATTAGGATCTGTCCATTATCTTATTACTAGTCATATTTATTTAGGAAATGTGAATATTAACCTTTCTTTTTTTATTGTAATGAGCTCTCTCGGAACTTGCTGACCACGTTAGTGGCAAAACAAGCAGAATAAGGGTATTAGACAAGACAACACATCACTTAGACAAATAATTGTCCCTTAAAAGTAATCTTTTTTTATATCTAACTCACTGGTATATAAGTTTTGATTACAAATCTTCATATGTTTTAGATTATTTGAAAGATTCGTTTTTGTGACATAACCTGCACTTCCTTGATTATGGTGCTAACTTTTATATATTTTTCAGGTTACACCCACACAATGTCCTTGGTATTAGAGCGTTTGCTGATACCTTGGCTTGTTGGTCTTTAGTCGAAGCGACTAATCGTTACCTTCAGAAACACTTTGTGGAAGTCTCCATGTCTGAGGAATTCCTGAATCTCTCCTTCTCTGATGTGAGAGAAATTATCTCTCGAGATGAACTAAATGTCCAGAGTGAGGAAAGCGTAAGTTGACATTATAATTTTTTTTGCTTTTTTTTTTTTTTTTTTTTTTTTTTTTTTTCCCCAGTTGCTGAATTTGTTGAAATTATCCCAGTATTTATCAAAGAATGTTCCACTGCACAGCATTGTAGAGTATGCAGAAACTGTGACACCTTGGTTTTGACATATATCTTATGTTCTTGCATACTCTGCATCCCCATGTATTTATGATGCACTTTGCTCAACCGCTTTTTACTGATTTACCCCTTCGTCTTATGCTTATGTACATTTGTTGAAGGTTACAGGTCAAAGTCAAATGTGTCATCAGTTTATTTTCAATGATTTAAGCATACGTTTTGTAAAAGTTTACAGTTCAAATTCAAACAGGTGTCATCAGGGATGCATCTAGCTCTGCCTCCCATTTTTTTTTTGTGGAGACTAAACATTCTAGAATGGACTGTTACGATACCTCACTCTTCCTTTGAAGAGCTAAGCTGTAGAATTTTCTTCCTTTCATTCTTTTTTCTTACTTTTCTCCTTTCATCCAAGGTGACTGTTCCTTGATTGGTTCTTGTTTTTGCCTTTGCTGTGTTGGCCACTATGGAAGAGATGTATGTTTTTATTAATTTTGGCAAAAAAAATTCTATATTTTAAACAGGTGTTTGAGGCAGTCATGGCTTGGACAAAGCGAGACCTTGATCAGCGAGGTGACAACTTGCCAGAGTTGTTGACTAAAGTGCGCATGCCACTGCTAACACCACAGTACCTGACAGATTGTGTAGCCACAGAAAATTTAATTCGATCATCCCATGAGTGCAGGTAGGTACTGACTTTTTAGAACTGTTAACTGATTATTTTGTAATTCTTATCTGCCATGAGTATAGGTTGTCTCATATATATTTTCCTGTTTCTCTAGTATCTATGCCACAATGACATCATTATCTGTTTCTCATATAACAGAAAATTATTCATAAATGCCTTTTACATATTGATGTGAGCAAATAAGGCCTTGATCTGTTCCTGGCACTACTTTCCTGATGTGGAAAACAGTGAATATGAAAAAAATTAACGAATGCTGCCCTGCTGTGGATGCAGGATGACATATTTGACATAGATTAGATGGATTAGTATAAGGATTGACTTCATTATCGTGCTTCACTTTCCTTCTCTACATTTTGGCAACTCATTTGCTGAGGATGCACTTAGTAAATGCTTTGAGAGTGCTGTGTGGTCCTCACCACTTTCTGATGTTGAGATAAATGTTTTCCATACTTTATTTTGAATAGAGAAAACAGCACATATATCAGCAAGGAGATTAATTAGTTTTATTTCCACACAGAGATTTATTAGATGAAGCTAAAGACTATCACCTTATGCCAGAGCGGCGACCATTACTGCAGAGCTTCCGCACAAGGCCACGGTGTTGTAACGATATTGTAGGACTTATATATGCCGTTGGTGGTTTAACGAAGTCAGGTAAGAATTGTGTTACATTAATGATACATGCGGATAAGAAGACATAAGTCTTTTATTTGGATAAAACAGAAATCGAATGTGGTTTTCATAAAACAGATCTAAAAAGTTCATGGGTGTTGACATGAAACTTTTACAGGTACTAGTACATATGTTATTTGGGGACCATTAATTCCTGTGATTAAGCATATAATTGATTACATGTTTATAATGTATCATTATTTGCATCAAATTTATTTCGTACTTCTCTGCCAGAGGAAGCATTATGAAATGTATTCCATTATCATTCAAGAATAGAAGCCTTTCAGTTTGTTATATTCCAATATTTATATGAAAAGTTCTTTGGGCAGAAAATATCTTGGGGTATTATTACCTGCTTATTTGGTTTTCATTTTTGGTCTGTTAATAGATATGCCTCAAAACCTCTCTGTAGGGCCTATTTTTCATGGTTCATATGATTCTGGGGTTCTAATATTGTTTTAGGGTTATTAACTCCTGTAATTATTTAAACAATTTCTTAATTAAAAAATTTCAGGATGATTCACTCCATTATTATTCCTTGTCCATTGGTCAGAGGAGGCATCATGAAATATTTTACATTATGATTTGCAGTATAAAAGCATTTCATTATGTTTTAGTCCATTTTTGAAGCAAAATGTTTTTGTAATCAGAAAAATAATTAGAACCTCCATATATCTTCAGAAAATAGACATGTTCAAGGCCTAAATATATGACATATTTTTCATTTTGTATAAGATTTTGGGGTTAAGAGATAGGGTAGAGAGCCATAGGGTAATCATTTACATTTTTGCAACCTTCCTCTGCCCATGCATAAAAAGAAAAGAGATGTATCAAACTTATTGAACCATTTCTTTTTTTTGCAGGAGATTCGTTAAGCACAGTTGAAGTTTATAATCCCATTGTTGGTAGATGGCAAATGGCAGAAAGTATGTCAATGCTTCGGTCACGGGTTGGAGTGGTGGTGATGAAAAAGAAACTTTATGCCATTGGTGGTTATAATGGCTTAGACAGACTAGCAACTGTAGAGGTTTTTGATCCAGTAAGCAAATGTTGGAGTAAAGTGTGCCCGATGAATTGCAAACGAAGGTAAAGTTACAGTGCTTCTGCTTTTAATTTCAAGTAAAGTATCAGTGTCTATCAATTAAGCCATTTCTCTCATATAGTGTTGTGTCTTGGATAGAATTGTCTCTTAAGTAATGTGATCACTGCACATGTTAGAACATTTGTCAAATCTTATACCTTGGGTAATGATCAGTCTTTTTAAAGTGTTTAAATTTTTATTACATTGCACATTACAGGTATATGACTGCATTATAAAAATGTAGATTAATGTATGACTTTTTTTTTTTTTTTTTTTTTTTTTTTTTTTTCCCAATTGATTCTTCCATTTTGAGGTACAAAGGCTTCATTTGCACATTTGCTGTCATGGATAATGTACTAAAACAGAGCTTACCATCCACAGCAATGCCCCACAGACTTTTACACCTTTTACCTTACCCACTTTATATGTCCTGGTTAAACCCACTGACAACTTTTCATCTCCACATACCACATCGATTCATTTCACTGTATCCTATGCTTACCTCTCACTATCGTGAATCTTTAGGTTCTATTTTCCCAAAGCCTCTTTCACCCCATCTTTTCTTTTCTTTTCCTCCCATTCCTCCTTCCACTGCATATGGGTAGATCTTTTTAGTCACTCTTTCATTACTCATCCTTTCCATATGTCTGACACCCATATCATCTCTCTCAGTCTTAGGGCACTTACAACCTCACCCTTCTCTTACACTGTCATTCTTTACATGGCCAACCCACCTTACGTGGTACCACATGCTGTCCACAGGCATTTCATTTCCAACGTGTCTGCTTTCTTATGTTTTTTGCATTCAGAGTCCAAGAATCACAGTCATATAAGGGTCAGAGTCTCATGTATATGATTCTTCTTAGGTTCTCTTTAAAGTACTTCCCACTAAATAGTATTTCATGCAAGAGATGACGCTGAAGACGTAGAATTTATCATATTCGATGTCATAATATGTGTTAATGCAGATTGAGGACATAGAATTTATCATATTCGATGTCATAATATGTGTTAATGCAGATTGTTTATGTTCCTCCTAAAAACTTATATTATCATTGTGATTGTACGAAAATTCAGACGACACTGAAGATGCAGAGGTCAGAACACTTACTGAATACTATATGTTAATTTAAAATGTTTATTTTGCTTTCTATAAAGAAAAATTTTGATTGCAGTGCTGTTGGTGCTGCAGTTCTAAATGACCACCTCTATGTGTGTGGTGGCTATGATGGTGTGGCATCACTTAACACAGTGGAGTGCTACAATAGTGAAACCAATAAGTGGTTAATGGTTACATCAATGACCAAACATCGCAGTGCAGCAGGAGTGGTTGCTTTTGATGGCCATGTATATGCTATTGGAGGTCATGATGGCCTCTCTATATTTGACTCGGTAAGTATTGAATGAAATAACAGGTATGATTTTCTGTATACTGATAAAGATTATGGGAGAGTGATGATTAAGGGAGTGTTGTCATGGAAGGAGTAATGTAGCTTAAGTTTTGTTTTGCTATACTAAATGACAGCCAGAGATTGGGTTAGTTACTGGTGCATTCTCACTAAATTGGGAAAGGCAGTCAAATATGTAAAGAAAAAAGATTTGAAAATGTGTATAGACAACTACGCTTCTTATTTCATAGGTTGAGCGTTATGATCCTACGACAGGCCAGTGGACTCTTGTTACTCCAATGTTAAGCAAACGTTGTCGCCTTGGTGCAGCTACGCTTGATGGAAAGTTGTATGTATGTGGTGGTTATGATGGGTCGACGTTTTTGAGAACTGTGGAGGTATACGATCCCATCACTAGCAGGTTAGTTCTGTGTTCTTGAAAAAGAGATATTGTTGACTTGTATATTTATGAAAATGTACCATATGTTCTCACATAGTAGCTGTAGCCTAGATATGATTATGAAAATGTACCAAATATTCTCACATAATAGCTGTACCCTAGATATGATTCTGTTTTTCTTATTTCTAAACTCATCTTGATACCTATACTCTTGTTCAGGCAGTAAAATGCCTAAAACAAGTTTCAGATCTGATTCAATGTCATTTACAACCCAAAAGAGTAAAGGTTCCATATCTCCCTCATGTTTGTTTTTTGTAGTGATGGCCAAAAGTCTGTAGGATAGACTTATAATCCCCTAGCAAGACCTAAAGAAAGAATCCTGAATAAACTTTTCCTGTGCTCACTTTCAATCCTGTCTCTTCTTCCTGTACAACCTTCCTTTCCTGTTGAACATTATCCAGAACAATGCCTACTTATTAGTAATTGATTATGCCATCATAGAGAAGATCAGATTCAGCTTGCAAAAGTTCTGTAAAATGTATGTGTTGGTGTTGGCATTATGGTACTTTAGAGGAATTCAGCCCTTAAATAGCAGCTAACAGTACTTGGAAAGCAGTTGTCAACAACAGTTTATGCGCTAACTTTTCTCACTTCTGTTTAAATGTACCATTAGTATCCTATAGGGGTATCCTTTGTCAATAGGAAGGCACAGGAAGAAATTTTGCTCTCCTCAGTACTCCCTTCAACAGCTGTTAAAAGTGCACATCCATCCACTTGAAGGTTTTGTGTACACAGTAATCTTGTGGAAAATATGTAGATTGTTGGATAACCTAAGTTATTAGGAGGAACTATTATGTATCAGTTGGTGAGGAAAGTGAAAAAGATTGACTTAAGAAGTGCAAAGTAATAAGTGATTTAGAGTGATTTAAGCAGGCTTATGTAAGGAGGAGGGAGGCTTGCACAGACGACTATTCACTCATAGTGCATCCTCATGCAGGCAAAGTCCAATAACACCCTCTCTTACCTTTTGATACATATAGTGGTTTATCCTTTGTTACAAAGCATAAATTGAAAGTAAACAGACAGAACCACTGCGGGTTGTATAAGAAAGATGCGTCTCATTCTTGTTCAGATGTTTCTCATTCTTGTTCTCCAGAATTACTCCATTATTATTGTAAAGAGACATAGACTTCTATATCTCTAACTTTTTTGAAGTATTAGTTGCTGGGTTATAGATGGCTGATCTTGACCCCTCTTTGCAGAAGCACTAAAAATAATTAACACAAGAGTTTTGAATCTCACTATTTTTGCAGACAGTGGGTTCATGATTTTAAGGATTCGTGTTGTGCCTTATCATAAGTATATTATGCTTTTGGTTTTAATCATTATGACATTTCATATGACTCATTATTCCTTAAAATCTTCGATCATTCCACATAATCTTGTTACTGCCTTTCCCTTTCCAGGAAATTTTTACCCTGAGGTTATCGCATCAAACTGCTTCTTTGAACATGCACTGTTTTTCAGGGTACATTTTAGAAAAATAGCTGGTGTTCATGATCATTGCTTTGTATCTCAAGTCTTTTCATATATTTCACAAAATGGGTCGCTCCTCTGGTTTGCAGAGGATGTACTGTTGATAGTAACAGCACTATACAGAAAACATTTACTGTGTCCAAAAAAGTTATTCTTGCTGAATAAGTGCTTATCACAATAGGTTTTTTTTATTTTTTTTTTTTTTTTTTCCCACTTTTGGGAAAGTCAGGTAGCCATACAGTAATGATTGAGTTTTGGTTCACTAATTGGTTTCCAAAATAGGTATGTGTTACAAAGAGGGAGAGAGTAAATTAAATGTGTGCTGTTCTCATGTTTACTTCCCTGAGCCGTTTTCTTTAACGAAGGTGATATAACGGTCCTAGGCAGCGTAAAGTTGGAGACTTTAGGACCCTGGTGGAAGTAACATTTGCCTCAGAACAAACATCTACATCGAAGTAGTTTTTCTATGGCCACATTCAGAGTACAGAGTGTCTTCTTTTCAACTTTCCTCTTTCATTAGTTCCTTCATGATATAGTATCTGCTTTCATTTCTCTGTCTTCAGTTTTTTTCCCCTTTGTACTAGTCTCTCTTACTCCTCCCTCCGTTTCTTATATTCCCCAGCACCTTACACATAATATTTTGATTGCATAGGGTACAACTGCAAATACATGTGTTCATCATGATTTAGTATTTGGTACCTTGGGACACCAATGAGGAGGAGATTCATATCGTTCATTTCCCTTTCAGATGGTCTTTTATCGCACCTATGAATGTAACGCGCAGTAGAGTTGCACTTGTGGCTAATATGGGTCGCTTATATGCCATTGGTGGTTATGATGGTGTATCTAATCTGTCCACAGTTGAAGTTTACAATCCAGAACAAGACCAGTGGGAATTCATTACATCAATGTGTGCACATGAGGGTGGGGTAGGGGTGGGGGTCATTCCTCCCCCTTGAGTTGTGATACTAATTTTAGTTTAAGTTAAAGTAATGCTTCCAGATGTGTACCCATTTCTCCATTGCTTTATATATTTTAAGTTAAGAGTAAGAATCTCCTAAGAATATTTGAAAACTACATTTTTGTGCTTAACATTAGATAACTTTTAAGGACATCATCTTACTCTGCATACAGTTGAACCATCCATCAACTTGAAGTTTGAATTGTGATAACAGAATAAACAAAAAACTACTCCCAAACAACTGGCTTCTTGGTAGCTGGGTTAGCTCTTTAAACCACTAAACTAATGAGACATTTGGCTTCTTGATAGTTAGGTAAACTCTTTAAACAAAATGTTCCAGTGATCATCAAACCAACAAGAAAAAGCACTACACTTGCTCTAGGCTTCTCTTACATGATCTTGCAGGATTGACTAGTCCATCATCAGGCTTAACATCTGCATGGAATCCTTTGTTGGAATCTTCTCTTGTTAAAGTGGAGAGGGAAAACCTTTTCTGTTGCTCTGTATTATTTTAGAATCCACCCTGAGGTTTTGCCATGGTCAAAGCTGATGTGAAGTGTATCATTCAATTTGCATTAGAACTGAGGATTTAAGTGCTTATTGTCAACACAGTGCAGACATCTCATGATTTGTTCAAATGTGTCTTTTCTGATCCTTTCTGACACAAGACTTGATGACTTTGGGAGGTTCTGCCAAAGACATTTATGAGAAGGAAGTTTGTTATAAACAGACAATACAAGAATGGCTAAGAACGTTTTCAAATTCTAATACATTGTGATTACATGGCAGCAACTTCTGTGCAGCATTAAGGAAGCTTTATTGATGAGTCTTAGAAATTTAATCACCTATCAAAAATAGTCATATGCATTCCAATGGTTTTTATATGTCATTTTCATTTTGTTTGATTCATCTTTTTTTTAATTCATCACTTAGTCTTTGTATATAATATCCTTCATTGATCTTGACGTTGTTGAGCGATGAAAAAGAACATAGTTTCATATACACTTCATTTGTGAGTTTCGTAGTCTTTCGTGCCAGAAACCTATACAATTCTGCCTATAGTCATATTGGTTGCAAATCCTGCCACAAACATTGATATCCTGTGTAATATCTATGACACTGTATTCAGTTATATGGGCAGCACTAGTAGATTGTATATACTGCAGCAAACTATTTGTAAAATAGGTGTCCCAGTATAAGACCTTACATGCTCAAAGGGAGTGTAATTGTAACTGTCAGAGTGATGATGTGCATAGCATGTCTATCCCCATTTTATCAGGGTTTTAGGCAGCAAGTACATTGACCCAACAAAGGCTTTGTAATGGTCCAAGATATTTTAACAAACACTAGCAGCTGGATTTTTGTCATGTGTTGGGTTGGTGGTTTCATGGTCTGTATTCATGCTTGTCATCCATGGAGTCTAGTTCTACTCAGTGAATTTTTTCTTTTTTTTAACCTCTCCTCATTCATTCTCCCCATATGTCCAGACCATTGCAGAACAGCTTCAACTTTCTCAGTCATACTCTTCATATTACCATCCCCATCTCATAACCTATCATATCTTACTTGAGCAACTCTCTTCACACTATGTATTGTCCTCATACATTTGATTTCCAGCACATTCACCCTCTTCCTTACATTCTCATTTAGAGCCTATGCCTCACATCCATATGACAATGTTAGGGCCACTATACCTTGTTATACTATACTCTTGCTATACTTTGGTATTTGAACATTTTTATGCATAGGATCTTGGAAAGCTGTTGGATGGTATACCTTTACTCAGGTATCATGAATATTTTCTTGGAAATAGGATGAGTATATCATAGCAGTGATGCTAATTAGTGAAGGGCTCAGAATATACTATTATTCGTTCTTGGTATGGCTCACGTTAACTAACAACCAGTAGCCAGTTGCTTAGGGGTAGTTTGGTAATCTTTTTAATATTGCACTTTGAGTTTCTTTCCATGTCATTGTATTACTTGACTGATAGTTGATATCAGACTTAATCCATGACAAGTTGCACCTGTCAAACAGCAGAAATAAGTCCCTATTAATGTGAATGAAATTTTTGTACCACATTTTTTACTTGTAAATCTATCACCATTTTCACTGTAATAGAATCGCATAAATAGCTAGTGTCATTAGGCATTTTTCATGTTATTGGTTATGCAATGGTTATTCATATTTACATGCATGAAAACTATATTTTTCCAAGCTTGGTGAATATCCAGGTTTATAAACAAGGTTATATATATCATAATTTATACCAACAATATATATTATTCTGAAAGTTCGTAGTTAATTATATCTACAGCATAGGTCAAGTCAGTTTTTGTAGTTGTATCATTAATGGTGCTAAATAAGAGCAGTTTTGTTGCATTTTTCATTGTATATTAAAAATGCTGGAAGAGATTTCAAAATTGTGTCTTGAAAATGGACAGGGGTGACCATGCCTCTCTTAAGTACCTTGAGAGCATCATCATACGTTCTTAATTTATACGATGCAGGAAATTATAAGTTTTAACAGTCCAGTAAACTGATTATGTAGCCCTTAAGTTTTGAATACTTTCACACAAACATGTTTTCGTTATACTCTTTGTACCTGTACTGAAATAAGATGTTTCATCTTTATATTAGAATTAGCACTAAGAGTTGGAACAAATGCAACCAGGTGTCAAAACTTTAAAAAAACAAAATATTAAATCTCAATCTTCCATTTGGAAGAATCACAAGTTCCTGAAACTTCTTCCAGCAAAGAAGTTAGTATCATTTGAAGATAAAACACCAAATAAGTCAGAGAAACAGATGTGAGGATTGGGGTTTAATTGCAAGTCAGGTGTACCAATAATAGTGCAGTTTGTAGGCAAAAAGAAGGATAAGTTAGTTTTTGAATGCTAAAGAATTGTATGGAAAGTGAATGGAAAAGCCTGTAGAAGGGGACTGAACTATAGATCAAAAGAATGTGAAAGAGTTTGCTAATTATTTCAGCTGTGGAATGAAGTGAAATGTATTTTTTTCTTCTTCCACACTTCATGAAGGAGAAAAGGTGGTTTAGGTTATAAGCATTGAGTAAACCCCCAATTAATGTGTCACATTACCAAGTCACAATTTCTCGTTGTTCTGCTGGGCATAATATTTCTACCAGATATGCTGTGATCTTCATAAATACATGCTAAGCTATGATTTTCCAATTTAATTTGTGTCACAACGATTATTTGACCTCGTTTAAGTTTTTTTTAAAGGAAGCATGTTAGATAGGTCTCTTATGTTCTTTAGGTTTTTGATTACCATTCAGAAAGTTATATATGTTGGACTTCTAGTAACAAAATGAATTCTTTAAACTAAAATGTTTTTCCCATGAAGAGGTATTTTTTTTTTATTTTCAAAAATTTTCCTTTTGTAAATGGTAAAAGCTAAAATTTCTCTGAAAAAATTTGCTTTTGAATTCATTTTTTGGTTAAGCTTTAGTGTAATTGTCATTACACCAGTTGTGTAAGCCACTTGCTTCAATACTATTATTAGCAACAGAGTTCTAAATTAATGGGGTTTGAGTCATGAAAGTTACGAAAAACCTTTTCCCTGGTTCTCAGTTGGATGTGACGTCTTCCTGAAGGCAATGATGACCTATTTTCAATGAAAGGCGTGATCCATGTAGTCTGAGCTACTGTGAAGGATGCATACACTTGCTTCCCACACATTTGAGTATTTATTCAGTGCTTCAGTTAGATTCATGTTGCCAGTCCTTTTGTCAAGTAGATAATTGGATTCAGGACAAATTCAATTTTGCTTAGGTCAGATGTCATATAGGGGAGATGGATAGATAATGATTTAGCAGTTATTTTCATTTAGGGCCATGATTGGTTGGCCTTTTATGATACAGTTGCTGAAAGAGGGGGACAGATACTTAGAGGTTGGGGTTTCCTTAGATGAGTCCAGCTGCTTTGAAAAGACAGGATTGTCCAACATGCTTCCTTTGAAATTCCATCATAGGAAAGAAATCAGTCACTCCAATGTGAAAATGAAGTTTTACAGAACACTTTAGGATGTATGATAACACTGCATAATATCTCATGTTACAGCATTGTAGCTGTGGTTTACTGTTTTCAAATTGTGAATAAAGATTTACTATATATTTCTGGTGAAGAGGCTTGTGTCTTCTTCATTGGGTCTAATTTTGATGTTGTATGGTGGTATGAAAATTATTATGATGTATCTGTGCCATTTTGATATTTTTATATATACACTGTAGTAATTTTATACTTAATTTAGACTGGCTGATTCCTGACTCTCTAGATTATATAATGCTTTTAATACAGCTGTAGGTTACAATGCCTCTCAAGAATCTCATTAGGTAAGACTATGAAGTATGTACTGTATATATATATCGTAGGTTTCAATGGCCTTAATTTTATTTATAATTATTGCTGCATTATAGATGACAATAAACAAGTGTGAGTTAGGGTTAGCAGGGTGTTGTGTATATGCTTCACAATATTGTTAACTTTCAATTCACATCATGAAAACAAGACCATTGCTGACAATGGGATTTTGCAAATAATAATACATTCCCCCAGCAATATATTTAATGTATACTGCTGACAGTCATATCAGCTACAACCACAAATTTTCTAGTAAAAAGAAAATAAAAATGCAGTGAAAACACAATCATTTTGAATAGTTTCCCTTTAAACTCGGAACTAAACAATATGTGATAAATTTCCTTTCCATTATTTAGCATTTTAATAAGATAGGTACAGTTCAGTATCCACAGTAGAAAGCATGATGATTCTGTCTACATCTCTGATGCCTGTTCCAATTGGAACTCCCTCAGAGGAGTGGCCATAACTAAAGAACTTAAGTGCCGCTTCTTATCTTTTAGTGCCGCACTCTTAATAGGCCACTGGCAGAGGGTAAGTCTAGCACAGTGTTTGCAGAGACTCCTACCTAATGTTCATAAGGACTGCCTCTATCTGATGCTCCTGCCTACTACTTCTGTCTAATGTTTCTACTTAATAATCCTGCTTAAATGTTCCTACCTACTGCTCCCACCATTTTGCCAAAAGGCAAGGCTAGTGCATAATGCTCAACACAGGAAAATCTAAACATCATGTTGTCCAGACCTGGGATTAAGTTGAACTTGAGATGATCCCGCAAAAGAGAATTGGTGAAGATGTCAGCAGATGTGAAGCTAGGAAGGCTCCAGTCGGCAGCTCATGGATGGGCAACCTGATCGTCCAGTGCTTTGCGGTCATTACTTTTCACACAAGATGTGACCAGGATGCAACTGGAAGATGCCGTGGAAGATTTTGACATGCATCTGGCTGCCCTGAACAATGTGCAAGAAGCATTGGAGCTGGAGATAAGTGACCCCAAATTGTTAGAAGAGGATATTGAAACTACCAACAAGTTTTGGTGGGATGTGAGTTGCTAGAGAGCAGGCTACCCAGAGAATAATGTGTATGGCTATGGCTGAGCAAGTAGGACAGCAGTCAGCACATCACAGTGACAGTATCTCTGTTGGATCCTTTTCTGCCAGTGTAAAACTACCCAATATTGAGTTACCAAAGTTCAGTGGTGAATTAACTGAATGGCAGTCATTTTGGGACCCGTTTGTGGCTTTGGTGGATGAAGCTGATATCCCTGTCATTAGTAAATTCAGCTACTTGCATTCTCTTGGAAGGTGAGGCCAAGTCTGTGATACAAGAGTTGTCATTTACAGTAGCTAATTGCCCAGTTGCTTGTACCCTTTCCAAGGAATTCTCTGGATCATTTTTGCTCACATACAGGCTCTTCTTAGTGTGAGTATGCCTGCCTGTCAGTTTCCCACTTACTCAGCTCCTGTTGTATGAAGGCTTCACCGTGTCGTCCCAGACTGCTACTGTTTCCTGGGATGAACAATTTTCTATGAAAGTCTGATTCATGCAGTCCGAGTTACTGTGAAGGATGCATACACTTGCTTCCCACACATTTGAGTATTTATTCAGTGCTTCAGTTTGTTACATGTTGCCAGACCTTTTGTCGGTTACAGTGACGGTTAGGTTGAGGATATTGCATATCTCAACATACTTGACTAGGATCATGAACATGACAGGTAGTAATGCTTGCATTCCTCTTCAGCTGCTTATCAAACAAACATCAGACTCTGCGTGAAAGAACGAGGCCATAAAACTGAACGTAATGATAGCAGACCTCTTTATGCTATTAAGGCAAAAAAGCATCTTATATTGGTAACACAGAACTGTTAGATGACTGAGTGCCATAGTGTAAGGTCATCACCTCTGGTGTAAGGTCATCACCCATGGTGTAAGGTCAACATCCATGGTGTAAGGTCATCATTCCTGGTGAAAGGCCATCATGCCTGGTGTAGCGTCATAACCCATGGTATGAGGCCATCACTCCTGGTGCGAGGTCATTACCTTTGGTGTTAGATCATCACCCCTGGTTTATCACCCCTAGTGAGGTCATTACCCCTGATGCGAAGTCATCATCCCTGGTGTAAGGTCATCACCCCTGGTGTAAGGCCATGACCTCTGGTGTATGACCATAGCCCGTGGTGTGAGGATGAACACCTTGGGTGGACTGTGGACCTGCTGCCGCGACCACGATTCGAACCAAATACTAGTTTGATCATCCGGCGACCCAAGACTGCTTGAAGGGTCAGTAGCGCTAGCCGTTACACCACTAAGGCCCGAATGAATGTGTCCGCGTGGGCGCGCAAATGTAGGCCATGTTGTTGGCAAAGAGCTACCCTGCCACCCATCTCCCATTCTCGCTCTCCTCACCCCAGCCAGCTTCCATCACTCTGATCAACAACGTGGATTGATCTGGTAACACCTGTGTTTTTTTTATGTTGGAGGGAGGGGTCGTTATTGTTACATGAAAAAAGAAATTTTATGACAATAGTTCAGTTGTAGTAGACGTCAGGCAGCATGGCGATAAATCAAAGAACGAAAGACGTGTCCCAGGGATATAATTTTCGTTTTCACATCAGCCGGAAATACAAGCCATCCATCCATCATGGCTCTTAGATGAGTGGGGCATCCACTCATCCCCCCACCCCAGCACAACCCGTCCGTAGTCTACACATTAAATTCCCCCTCTGTATTATATATTATCCCAGTCAACAGCCTTTGATCCCAGTTGTCCCAGAGGATGATGACCTCACGCCAGGGGGTGATGACGACACTTTACACGATTTTATTCTTCTAAAGATAAAATGAGAATCCCAAAGATTTTAAAAGGACGTGCGCCAAAATTTCATCCTTTTTCATTTTCGTAATTGTGTTACTAGTAATTAGCAAACATTGAGAGAGAGAGTTGGTTTGTTGGTATGATTAAAGGAGATTGGATATTTGCCGGCCTGCCATTTTTAAGAATTATGTGTCATTCGTAATTTGGATTGAGAACACAGAAAGGCAACAAGTCCGGGTTGAAAGCCAATCAGAAGGAAGAAGCCAGAGAAATGAAGACGTACGTATAACCCGCAATATTCAAACTGTAATTGGCGGGTTGGACACTTTTGTTACGGAAGCCTTTTAAATGTTTCCATGATTATGGAAGGTCATGGATCACCCCATCGCTGCTGCAGCTCCCAACTCGCCTAAAATCAGCCTGCATTTAAATCTTGATAGTGTCGACTTTAATCCATATATATGAAGGAACATCCATAGTCAATAGGTTTTTTTTTTGTAACCGTTCACTCCGTTTTTTTTTTAAACAATGGATGCAGCTGAAATTTATGGCATTAACTTTCTTTACCAGCGTTACGAGTGATTCTCTGGTGATGTTGATTAAGATTCCAGAAAAAGGAATTTTATCTTTCCTAAGCCTGTATACACACGAGCAATAACACATTTATGTGCAGTTGAACATCATTTTATCTCCCCACGAACATTGGAGCTTCATTTGCATAAAACAATTTCAGCAGATGTTGGCGGATAGCTCTGTTGCAGGATGCTATATGTGGTTATCTAGTTCGCTGCCCGTAAAAATTGTGAAGTTATTTTTCCAAACACCAGCAGCTGAAGTCCTTATAAAATAATATCTGTTGCGGCTCTGTTTCAGGCCAAAGTAGGTTAACACTCGTATTATAGCTGGCTCCATCCTAAGGGTAGACTATTATACTAATTTTCAATATAGCAAGGAAGAAGGGAGGGGGGATTTTTTGATATACTCCCATTGCCTTCCTGTGAGAGACTCCCAAACACATCTTGAGTAGATTTTGGTCACCTCACAGTGTATTAAACACGTCCACTTGAAAATATTCACCATTAGTAGACCTGGGAAAAAGAACATGCTCATATGCATACAGCAATGCCAAAGTTATGCACGTATTATCCAGCATATAAAGAAGAAAGACGCTTGGGTACCCGGATCTATCTGTAGGCGAAGCCAGCTGTTAACTACTGTGGGAGGAATGGGGTTAGTTAACCATCTCCAACGACCTCTCCCGCCAAATTCTTTTGTCAACAGCATCGCCTCAAAGGGCAGGCAACCACCAATTTCCTTTACACATCCTCTACAACCTCAAAAAATAAAATCAGTGCACCTCCACAACAGTTGATTAAAACTTTTCACTACATAGACCCGTCTTGGAATATTGTTGTCCAGTCATCCGTGGCGTCCACACCCTACAGCAGGCCCCCCTGAGAGTAGG
This sequence comes from Panulirus argus, assembly GCA_038088735.1. Classification (NCBI taxonomy): domain Eukaryota; kingdom Metazoa; phylum Arthropoda; class Malacostraca; order Decapoda; family Palinuridae; genus Panulirus; species Panulirus argus. Next base: position 3,532 of record JAYMFT010016449.1, on the reverse strand, counting down.
GGGGGGGGGATGCAGTGGGTACAACGTACCCTGGCCCCGGGGGCAGTCCAGAAGGGGGGGGGACTCCAGGAATTTCCTGGGATCTCAGAAAATCAACAGAGCGTCGCTCCATTCCACCTCTCTCTCTCTCTCTCTCTCTATCTATCTATCTATCTATCTATCTATCTATCTCTATCTTCCATACCCCTTTTCGGGCCTTACAACTCGTGGCATAAAACCTTAGTGAATCAAAACAGAATGACTAATGCAGAAGGGAAGGAGGGGGTGGGAGCCCCGAAAGAAACTTTGTACCCCTCCCCACCCCATGATAAAATTCCCCTCAGGGGGCCTCCTCCTCCTCCTCCAACATGTTCCGGCTAACTACACTTGCCCAGAGACGTGTGGAGGGACCTTGTGTGCCTCAAGGCTGGGCATGGATGGCTTGCTGGGAGGGAGCGAGCCAGGGGCATCGCGACCTGTTTATTACAACCAGGGGTAAACAACACGGGGCAGCAGATGACCTCCAACCACCCTATAGCCCTTCCGCTTGGGCGCTAATATGGACTGAAGGAACTCCTGCGTCCCATCTACTACGTTGTAAGTAAATTCACTTCACTTGCAATTCAGACTGCACTGTAGTGCTTTGAATTCACGCTCTGTATGCATTTCTTGCAATTTAAACTGCATTGCAGTGCTTTAAATTCACGCTCTGCATTCATTTCATATTTAGTGAAGAGTTTTCCTTTTACTTTTTTATCAATTTTTTGTTGTGTGTGTTTTGATTAAATGTAATCTAGCGCTCAATGTATTAATATTACGCAGCCATGCGATTCATACCAATAAACCGTTGTGTCTGTCTGTATGTCTGTGTCTGGCTAGAGCCGTGTATAGTGGTGGGTTATTCTAGTTTCATGTAACAGGGGGAGGGATAGGATATGCTAGTCTCATACAGTAGGAAGGGATAGGCTACACTAGTCTTATACACTCTGGCTAGATGATTTGCATTCTCTGGACGTTGCTTGGCTATTCTAAAAAAAAAAAAATGACTAGGCAATACATGCCGTTGAGCCGACTAAACTTGCTTTAAAAAGAGAGAATGTTAAGTGGACATTCAGTTGACTCCCGTGGCGTAACGTTTAGCGTTCCTGACCATGACGCATTCACGGGTCGAGCGCTTGGGTTCGAATCCTGGTTACTGCGGCAGTCGGGCCACAGTCAACCCAGCTGTTTATCCATCCATTAGAGGCTGGTCGATAACGTGGGAATATATATATATATATATATATATATATATATAGCGTTAATGGAATAACCTTGATTATGACCTCAGCTGCCCGTGCCGTCTCAGCTAACATACAAAAAGCTAAACAAGGAGCTACACCTTAGGGTACGTGTGGTATTGAGCCGACAAGACCAAGTTATGTTAATTTAAGCTAGAAATGAGGTTAAAATGGTGATCTAGCATGCAATTTAATCCCTGATTCGTGTACAGATTTCACTCATACTAACTGACACAAACTCGTGGGCAAACGATTCACTTGGAATGAAGACAAGTCATTTTTTTCTTCAACAGGATTTTTTGATATATGGAATGAGCAGTTGAAAGCAGTTCGGCAGATGCCTTTAAGAAAAGACTTGAAGTCCACGTTCGACATTTACCAAATAGACTTTTAACCTAAAGTACATAAATATTTAGGAAGACACTGAATATACCTTTTCGAGTATCTGGTCATTCAAGGAAGCAAGAGATCAGGTTGGTGCTACTTTTGTTCTCCGTACTTGCTCGTCGTTTCCCACGTTAGCGAGGGAGTGCCGTGAACAGACAAAGAAAAAAGCTTAATTCCTATCCACCACACCCAAACCTTACCGTCCTTTCCGTGGATTCTGCCGACCACTTCACATGCCCTGGTTCAACTCACTGCCTCCCGTATACCACATTGCTTTAAATTTCTCTACCCCGAGTTAGTCTCACACCTCCATGCATGTCCAGACCCCAATAACCAAAAGCGTCTTTGACTCCACAGCTGTCATATGTGTGATGTACCGAAGCCATAGCTCCCTTAATCCACACATCCAGGCCTCACAGACCTTTCCATGGTTTACCCCGGACGCTTCATATGCCCTGGTTCAGTCCACTGACAATACGTCGTCCCCAGTATACCACATCTCCCCAATTCACTCTGTCCCTTGCACGCCATTTATTTTTCTGCTTGTTCAGGCCTCAACCTCCCCAAGTCTTTCCACCCCATCCTTCCGTCTCCAGTTTGGTCTCTCCTTTCTGCTTTTACTATATATATATATATATATATATATATATATATATATATATAAAGCCCCAGAAAATTGGAGTGCATAGTAAAAGCAAACGCAGTTCGTTACAGATACTTCGGTGCTGCAATAGTATGCGGTCTACCTCATTTACTACTACAGTATGCGGTCTGCCAGGGTTATCTAACACTATAGCATACAATATATCCTTATTTACAAAATATTTATATATTCAGATAGCAGGAAGATAAAAATGAACACTAACCTAACCTAACACTACAGTTCACTTATGGTAGTCCGCAGGTGGGCGGCACGAGAGGTGGGGAGAGGTCACGGTAGAATTCATACCGTAGTTAGACCGCATACTATAGTAGAACCGAAACTTCTTGGTTAATGATTAAAAAAAAATCCATGTGTTGGTTCTTTAGAATTTTTTTAAATCTCTTATCAGGGGTAATTAATCTAGTCGTTTTTCTTGCTTCGGGTCTGTGATGAATATGGGATTGTGCTTGACTTTATTTACCTCGCATTAATCATTTTTGCTGTCATGTCAGAAGCATGGCAGCCTTGCTTTGAGATGCTTATATAAACCATTTTTTTTTTTCTTCTCTCTCCTTTAAGTGCCAATACTTGCCTCCATCTCGTACCGTTGTTAGGTCAAGTCAGGTCAGGTCAGGTCAGGTCAAGTTAGGTTAGGTTGCAAGGACTACCAGCCATCACTAGGGGAAAAAAAAAAATGATGCCCCTGTCCATTGCTATAGAGAATGTGACCAACTGGTGTCGTTCCGAAACAACCTGGACATACATTTCCATTGGGGGGGAGGGGAGGGGGGGAGGTGTTGTTTGTGTGTTGTGAATGGTTGCACTAGAGCTTTCTCTCTCTCCCCCCTCCCCCCCCTCCTTTCCCCCTCACCACTCACGTGTGCAGCGGCGGTGCAAGTGTCCCTCTCTGCAGCCAGGTATATATGTATATATATAAAAGCCAGGAGACATGGGCTTGTGGAGTCTGGTGGTGGCCCCATAGCAAGTGAGGTTCCATCCGACTTGTACAGCGCAGCAGAAGGGGAAGAGATGACTACGATGAAGATGATCCTGTTGGGTGTGACTGTGGTCGCCATTGCTATCGTCCAAGCCCAGGTACCTTCTTTCAAACATTATGTACCACCCTAGCCTAACGGGTGATCTAAGAATGGTCATTCAAACATTTTCATATATATATATATATATATATATATATATATATATATATATATATATTTTTTTTTTTTTTTTTTTTTTTGTGTGT
>JAYMFT010016438.1:0-16636 GCA_038088735.1 Panulirus argus | reverse complement strand
ACCTCGCTAAAGCGGGAAACAGCGAATATGTATGAAAAAAAAAAAAAATATATATATATATATATATATATATATATTTGGGAATATTTTCTTGAAAATGTATGCCTACAATTGTCTGAATTCTAAAGTTTCCTTTTATAAAAGCGTAAAGGTTGTAGTTCCATTTTTTGGCAACTTAAAGAATATTTTTAATTTAACCATATGTATCAAACTTACTTTAGAGGAGATGTTCTATCAAAAATGTAGGATGGCTTTGATGTTCCCATCTCATTTCATCATACAATAGGCTTGTGATAAGTTGTTTAGAAATTAGTATCAAATTTAAAAAAGTTGTGCCTGTTGTAAATATAAGAATCACAATACAATGTGTGTGTGTGTGTGTGTGTGTGTGTGTGTGTGTGTGGGAAGCATTTCATTCTGCTGCAGCTGTTTGTATAAAGGTTTATAACAACCACCACTTCCAAATGCTACCTTTCCCCTATCCTTTCAAATTACCACCACAATCTTTGGGACATGCATGCAACATTCAACTAAGAAATACTCATGCACAATATTAGATCATATTACTGAAACCAAAGCAGTCATTCAACTTGTCAGTCAGGCACACCTAACATCCTCAGACCATACACAAGAACATTTGAATATATTTTCTTGGATGGTTTTTTGAATGGTTTTAGGTTTTCAAGTGGCTAACACACACGACCATATCTCATCTCTGCAACACTGAATGACCTAATACAAGAATTCTAAGCTTTTATGTATTTTCATGCTTTGAGAGCCATTTCCATTGTGCTTCATAATAAAGGCAAGCATTATGAACTTTCCTTTAATACTATTTGCCTTCAAAAACTAGTTTTGAATAGTAAAGTCAAATTTATCAAGAAAGGGGATGGCTCGATTGTTAAGGATTTTCATTGTATGGATCATGGTGAAGTGCCAAAGGACTGGCAGACTGCATGTATAATGCCATTGTATAAAGGCAATGGGGATAAAGGCGAGTTTATACTGTCATGTTACAATTTTGCCAAGTATTCTTGGTAAGTTTCATGGAAGGGTATTGATTGAGAAATTGGAGGCATGTATAGAGGAAACTGAAGAGGAGCAGTTCAGTTTCATTAGTGGTGTCTATGTGTGAGAAATGCTTAGAGAAATGGATGGATTGGTATGTGGTATTTATGGACCTGGAGAAAGCGTATTATAGGGTTGATAGATGTTTTGTGGAAGGTCTTTAGAATATATGGTGTGGAAAGAAAGTTCCTAGAAGCAGCGAGAAGTTTTTATCAAAGGTATAAGGCATATATACAAGTAGGAGAATGATTGTTTCCAAATGAAGGTTGATCTGTGGTGTGAAATATTACTATTCTTCACTGTTTATGGATGGGGTGGTGAGGGAGGTAAATGCAAGTTTTTTTTTTTTTAAGAGGGAAGAGTATGCAGTCTGTAGGGAATGAGAGGGCCTGGGAAGCAAGTCATGAGCTGATGATACAGCACTGGTGGCAGATTCAAGTTAGAAAATGCAGAAGTTGCAGACAGTTTGGAAGTTTGTGAGAAAGGAGGAAGTTGAGAGTAAATGTGAATAAAAGCAAGGTTTTTATGCTTAGCAGAGTTGAGGCAGAAGTTGGTTGGGATGTGAGTTTGGAGGAAAATTTGAGGAAGTAAAGTATTTTAGATACCATGTTGCAGACATGGCAGCAAATGGAACCATAGAATCTCAGGCAAGTCTTAGAGTGGGTGAGTTGTGGGAACACTGAAGATATGTAGAAAGAATGTTATCCAGGAGGGCAAAAATGGGTATGTTTGAAGATAGGCTTAATAAGATATAGTAGTTCTAACAATCATCAGTATTGGTAATACAGAATGAATTCAATATCTACAAATTAAATCTAAAGGTATTGCCTAATGTCATGATACAGTAACCCAAAAAGACAGCCTTTACATGGTTTCTCAAACTTACCTCTCATCAGAATAAAGTCTTCAGTGAAGAGTAGGATTCCCTTCTGCTCCAGGATGTTTCAAGTGCAAATAGTGCCAGAAGGAGTCACTGCTACTCATCACGTGTCTCGATGGGACGAGATTGCAAGGTACAAGATCTTTTAATCCAGAAGTGTCACTGCTATTGCTCCTATGTGTGAATAGAGTGAAATGCAAGGTAGAAGATCTCTTAACCCCCTGATTTCTAGAGTAATTGTAAAATTTCACCAGTTGTTATAGTGAATAAACAAATTAACTGATATATTTAATAATACTGCAGTGAAAAGATTAATACAACCACTTACCACTGTAAGACAACCTGCTCCTGGTCCTTTAGCTGCTGCTGTTCCTGGCTGCAGCTACTGCTGGGACTCTACATGCCTCTTGGGTTGGAACCTCCTGATGCCTTGCATTTCTCTCAAGCTGGGACTATTACCTGCAAAAATGCAAATGCAGCCGCTGCTGCATGTGTTTAGGGTGGTGGGATGATGTAAAATGCAAGCTTGTTTGCTTGCTTCATGAATATATACATTATTTCATCAGTTTTTACAGTTTTGAGTGGACTGATAATTTATTAAAGTTAGATTTCTAATAATATTGCATAAACAAGGATAACACAACCACCTTCACAAAGTCATCCTGCTTCTGGCCCCTTACTGCTGACGTCCCTGGTTACAGCTGCTCCTGGAACCATGCACACCTCTCCAGCTGGGACCATTACCTGCAAAAAGTGCTGAGAGCTGTTGCTGTGTATTTAGTGCGATGGGAGGTTGTAAAATGTAAGATTCCTCCCTTCATGAATATGTACAGTATTCCAGCAGTTTTTGTAATCTTGAATGGACTGATTTGTTAAAGTTAAATTGTTTAATGATATTGATTGACAAGGTTGATATTACAACTACCCATCACTGTAGGACAACCTGCTCTTGGCCCCTTGCTGCTGCTGTTCCTCGCTGCAGCTCCTACTGGAACCTTGCATGCCTCTCGAGCTAGGACCTTTACCTGTAAGAAGTACAAACACAGCTCCTGCTGTGTGTGTTTAGTGTGCAAGATTCCTCCCTTCTTGAATGTTTACAGTATTCATCAGTTTTTGTAATCTTGATTGGACTATATTTAAGTTAAATCTTTGATAGTATTTCACTGTCAAATATAATAATACAACCATCCATCACTGCAGAACAACCTGCTCCTGACCTCTCACTGCTGCTGTTCCTGGTGACACCACCTCATGCTGCCTTGCACAACTCTCCAACTGGGCCATTTCCAGCAAAAAGTGCTAACAGCTGTTCCTGGGTGTTTACAGAAATGCAAGATTACAATGTAGGATTCTTCTCTTCCTGAATAGGTATAGTATTTCATTTTTTTTTTATCTTAAACTGATAGTTTATGAAAAAAATTTTAATATTGTGATGACAAGGATAACACAACCACCCATCCATCACTGCAATAGAACCTGGTTGTGAATGCTGGCTGCAGCTGCTTGACAATATGGTCATCACCCATCTGTCCAGTATCAAACAAAAAATTGTAGAGAGAACTTTGTATTATATACAATGTGTGTGTGTGTGTGTGTGTGTGTGTGAGTTGAGGGGAGGGGGACAGGAATAGGGTATTAGGAAATTGGGCTGCAGCTGCTTGTGTCAAAGTTCACATTAACCATCACTACTATATTCTGCCTTTCCTCATACCACTACCTCATCATGCATTTAGTACCAGTAACAGTGCATTGCTAACAGTGCATTAGTAAGTGCTTCACTATATCAACCACAATCTACACTACAATATGCATGCAACAGTCAACTAAGTAACAAGTTCCTGGCTGCTGCTGCTGATTCATGACATTTTGCAGTCTCACTACACCATCCACCAATGGCACATATCTGGAAAAATAAACAACACATACCTTATGAGAATATTACATCTAGTGGACAATGTACAGTGCATTAATTCTATATTGCAGTGTGCAGTAAAATGGGCCTGTGTCTTGAAGGTCTTACATCTAATCATTAATATTCACAAATTAATGTTCTGTTATCTCAGTCTTTCTGTCAACATATTCCAATACAGAATGTACAGACATGAGCTGACACACTAGAATAGGAGAACGTTTCATTGCTTATATTTATCCAGATGCTGTCACCACGAATACTTGCACTTGCCCTTTGTAGTTAAACTGTCCAATGTCGAGATTCTAGGCTCTTGTCACTATATGGTATAGAGAGATGACAAATGAGAATTGTAGGATAATGTATTAGCAAACTCCAGGGAGAATCGGATTTTTGGAGGGAGATTAATGGTGAAAAAAGATAATGGGAATAATGATGGAGGCAAATTTTCGAAGTAACAAGCAGTGATAAGGTGAAGAGAAGGAGCAAGTACTTTCAATAATTGTTGAATGTGTTTGATAAAAGATGTGTTTGGGTCAGGGAGGTATAAAAAGTCATTGCAAATTATTTGATAAAGTGATGGTGAAATCCTTACCTAAAAACAGTAGGAACTCTGTGGTTTCAGGAGAGGTAGAGAATATATGGTGTGGGAATAAAGCAGTTTGAAGTAACAAGTATTGATTCAGTTAAGCATGTGTGAAAGAGGGATCACTGTTCTGGGTAAAGATATCAACATGGTTGTTTAGTCTGTTTATGGATAGTGAAGGGTCTTTACAGCTATGCAGTCAGTTGTGGGCGAGTGGGGCATGGGAAGTGTGTTTGCTGATGACACGGCACTGTTGGTAGAGCCTAGAAAGAGACTGATGTAGTTGGTGTTCAAGTTTGGGAGTGTGTGAAAGGAGAAACTTGGGAGTATATGTGAATAAAAGCTAGGTTATTAGCTTTAGCAGTGCAGAGAGAGAGAGATTAGTTATGGTGTGAGTTTGATTGGAGAAAAAGGAACTTTAGTGTTTTAGATACCTGGGAGTGGACATGGCAGTGAATGGAATTGTGGAAATGCAGGAGCGAGTCATAGGGTAGGTGAGGGAGCAAAGGCTCCAGTAGTAGTAAGGAATGTGCAGAAATAGGTAGTTATATGGTTGGGTGAAAATGGTTATTTTGAAGGTATAGCATTGCCAACAATGTATGGATTAGAAGCATGGGTTATAGATGAGAGGGTTCAGAAGAGGGTGTATGCTTCTGAAACGTTAGGAGAAAATTTGTGGCGCGAGGAGGGTTGATAGAATAGATAATGACATAGTAATAGAACTTTGCTTATGATGAGTGTGGTTGAGAGAGCTACTGTGCTAAAATGTTTTGGACAAATGGAGAAAATGAAAGGTTGCCATAGGATACATATGTCAAGTGGGAGTAACGAGGAGGAGGAGGAGAATAAATTAGATATGGAAGGTTGGAGCAAAAAAAAAATAAATAAATAAAAATCGGCCTGAACATGCAGAACGGTGAAAGACCACAGGATAGTGAATGGGATTGATGTATTTAGGGGACAACGTGCTGTCAGTGGACAGCCAGAGAATATGAAGCAGCCGGAGTAAATCACGAAAAGGTCTGTAGGGTTTGTTTGTGGATATTTATTGGGCTGTGGTTTTTGCGAATTACGCGTTACAACGGATGCAAGCGAATGAGGCCTTTGTTGCTGGCGCTACCTCACTAACGTGTGAAACGACGAACAAGGCAAATTATTTCTAATATCCCCATACAGTCTTAAAAGAAAGGCATTAGCTTTGCTATGACCAAAATCTCTTCAGTTACTAATATAGGATCGCTTGAAAATTCCCCTTTCCTTTCCCCAAACTCTAAAATCCCTAACGTTACATGAGGTGGGGGTAAGCACATTTCCAATAAACAACTGAATGAGAAACAAGATTTTTGAAATTATTAAAGATGTTACTATTCTTCATCAAATTATAATTCAAATATTGTCAACACTTCGTTGTGATTACAAATTCTTACGAAGCTCGATCTAAATAGCTCATACTGAATTGTACTGAATAACGTTGTAGGACATTGGCGAGGCTGCGGTTAAAGTAAAGATTGGTAAAAATATATTTATACGAATCTAAGAATTCATGATGTGTAGTACGTACATTATTAAGATATAACGAAAATGTGGCACAAACCTAGCCTCGTTTGTGAAATGACGGCGAACCTCGATTATAAACGAGTTAATGTATAAAAATGTATCAGTAAACTAAAGAATAACGCTATAGTCGAGAGTATTTTCCCCAATACATATCAGTGTAGCGTATCTAATTGCCTATTTTTTGCCCTCTCCGGTTTCCCAGTAAAATGTAGTCAAAATACGGCCGGCGTAGTAAATACTGCTGTAATATATAGAGTAATAACAGTAGACACAAATTACTTAAACGTAATTTCTCAAAAGTTATACGTAATTTATGTAATAAAAAGAACCCCCCCCCCCGGACAACAGCAGAACTTATCTTTTGGAGATCCAAGAGCCAAATGTTGCAGCGTTGTTAGGCTGACGCCGACATGGCCTCGGTTTCTCATGAACAGTTTCGAACAAAATGAACCATCAGCGGTTTAAAATTAGTTTATTTTTTACATTTCTGGAGTTTGTGCAAGTGATTATATTCATAGTCCCTTCGAGCTTTAGCATAGATGATAGGTATTACGAGTATCTTTGGTCAGATAAAGAACTAAAACTCGAGTTCATTTAATGGTTCAGAGTTGAGGTGAAGCAAAACAACTCTTTTTATAGGTCGTAACGAGTAGTACGATTGTCATAATTCTGTCCAAATCAATATTTAGCCACAAAATGTATAGTTAATGACCCTCATAAAAGCAGGCGAAATGTGTGAAACGTGTACTTATTCATTAGAAATATTAGAAACCAAAAATCAACTTATTAGCACGTTAACAGCATAGAATTGTAGCTTGGCATATGAATTACATGAAGCACGTCGTTAAGGCCTGCTTGATATTGTCAAATAAAGAAAGTTAATATTATAGAAGATGGTAAAGTTTTCATTACAGAAAATAAACATTTGTGATGGGTAACTATAATATGTAATTTATTTGAATGTAGGTTAGTAGATTTGGATTTTTATCGTTGTGTACATTGTAGGGTATTTCATTGCATCAAATTTCCCTTTTTTTTTATTCTACACAACTTTTCCCTACACCATACAGTTTTATCCAGATTAGCGCCAGTCTTGGAAAATGACTGTCAAGCCATTTAATCTCAACATTTATCATTTCGGGATCAGTCCGAGATCTATGGTGTGAATGTTAAAAAAAAGTACTATAAAACAAATGACTTTGTTATGCTTCTGTATTGCAAATAATAACAAATTAAAAGAAGATATTTGGACGTATCTTGACGTGTTTTACAAAGTGCAGAAAGGAAATAACTCATTTGATATGTTTGTTTATTATTCATTATGTTTTCATTTTGATTCATATGTTTGGTCATTAGGCAAAGTGATTGTATAGAAACTGCATTTGACTTTTTTATAGCATTCATAGGCTTAAAGCTTTACATTAGGTCATAAAACTATACTAAATGAGTACAGTATTAATATATTAAGAAATCCAAAACTCATTTTATATGTGTATAGCAAATATATATTGCTTATGTTCTCATGATGTCTTTTATATGACAGAAAAGGTGCTGAAGTTGTTCTTCTGATTTAGGTGAACAGGAGCTTAGGAAATGCCAAAAAGATACAGCAATTTCATTTACTTTGTTATCGGTCACTGGGGAAATCGAAATGCCAAAAAGGTGCAACGCTTTAGTTTTCTTGTATATATATATATATATATATATAGAATATGTTGTATATATTTCGCATATATTGCTGTTCGAGATAGAAGAGAAATAAGAAACTCACAATTAGAAGGCGTACAGATAATTCAGAGTAACCTGCAAATTGTCAGTTTATAAGGAGGCTTTGCACAGTGGCAGTATCGTAACCAATGAGGTTAGAAGGTGCAGCATTTGTGATACGGGCTCAAAATTGGGAAAAGTTTCGAATTTTAGTGCCTCAAAGGGACACTCTAGTTTTCTGGAGTATCCAAGTCTCACCCTGTCTACTCGTGGTGACCTTATTACATCCTTTTGCGGTGGAACAGAAGGGGAAGGCGTTGCTTAACTCCATCGGGTCAACAGAAGTAGTAGTTTCTTTTTTTATTGTAGACAGACATACGAGTTTTTTTTTTCTTTTTAACACTTCAGGAGCCTTGCTGCCTCTGGGAAACACTGTGCTGGAGTTGTCCTAAACCAGTGGCCTGTCAAGGGTGAGGCCCAAAGCGGCATTGGAGTCTACCAGTTATTCCGGGGAGTTAAAAAAAGACGAACGATTGTGGGTGATGCCATGAATATAAGTGGGATGACTGGTGAGAGTGAAAGGAAGGAGCTTAAGGAATTTAAAAGTTATAGTTTGGATGTGCCTGGAATGGGGAAAACCATGTACTTAGAGAGGGTGTATGGAGTGAAAATGGAAATTATGAATGCAAGTTATGGAAGGAGGAGTGGTATGGACGGGATTGAATGGAAATTATCAGGGAAGAGGGAAAGATGGATGTGCAGCTGTGCCATCACCGAAAGTATGGGTAGGTTAATGGAATGGAACAAGAATAGTCTGGGTAAAAGCGGAGATTGGAATTGTGAAGTTTGCATGCGTGTATGTGTAGGCGTCTGTGAATATGAAAACTGAACGAGAGAATGATGAAATGAAGCGTTTTTGAAGAAATTCAAATGACTGGACAAATGGTTTTGATGGAGAGAAAGGTGGTTGTAATAGGTGATATGAATGTGAAAGTGGGATATGATGAAATGGATAAGATGATTGGTAAATGAGGAATGCCTGGAGTGAATGAGAAGGAAATTATTTTGTGGATGTCTGAGCTGAAAGGGATTCATTCTGTGCAAACATCAGTTTTCAGCACAAGATGATCCATAGGCATACATGGATGAGAAATGATGGAAGAGAAGAGCAAGAGGGTTTGACTGACTAAGTGGCGGCGGATGACGGGTTAAGAAAGGTTGTGCTAGATGCTAAAATTGTGTGAGGATTCTCTAGAGACTCTAACCATTTTGCAGTCTTTTTGTGGTGTTTCGCTCACCGATCAAACTTAGCTTAAGAAGCAAGCTATACATAGACATGCTGTATATAAACGTAAGATAAGAACTCACACAGCCTAGTCTCTCTTATCATTTAGAAATTAGTATAGTTTACCCTTGACATTTCCAGTACGTTCTCTTCTTAAAGTTATTAATTCAGCAAGATGGTGGTGCGGGGCAGAACATCTGGCTGTTTTAATATTCTGGTAATGTAGAAGAGCTACGTTTCTTAACTATATTTTTCTTTTGACACTGAAGTTGTGTAAACAAGGTTAGAATTCTAGTGAATCAGTGTTTTGGGAAATATATTTCATTTGGCACTCAAGACACCACCTTGTACATCTTTATTTCGCAATACGTAAGTGTAGATTAAACTTTGAAAAGAATGTTGTGTACGGATAGTGAAGAGGAGTTGCAGAAGGTTTTAAGTGTATTCTGTGATATGTGTAAGCGAAGGAAAATGTAAGTAAAAGTAATGATGTTTGAGAGGAAAGAGAGTGAAAGTTTAGATTTTGTAAAACCTTATAGAATGAAAGAAGAAAGTGTACTAAATTGTGTTGTGGATATTGGGGGGAAGGGGGAAAGACTGGAAGAAGTGGGAGAATTTAAGTATCTGGGAGCTGTCTTGGGTAAGTGTGGTGATATGGAAGGTGAAATATGGGAGATAGCAGTACAGGGTAGAAGAGTCATTGGGTCCCTTAATAGAATAATGAAGGATAGAGGTGTAAGTATGGATGTAAAGAGAGGATTAAGGGACAGCATAGTCCTCCCAACCTTGACTTTCGCAGCTGAAACATAAACATGGAATGAGCCACAGAGGTCAAGAATCCTGGCTGTGGAATTGAGCTATTTGTGAAGAGCATGTGGTGTTACTAAATGAAATGAAAAAAAGAAATTTAAGGGTGTATGAGAGATGTGATATGGCGAGGAATGCAAAGGGAGTGAATTGTGGAGTGGTAGAGTGGGTGAAATGTGATACTTTGAGGTGGTTTGGGCATGTGGAAAGAATGCAAGTTTTAGAGTTTACAAGGAGAGTGTATGATAGTACATTTAAAGGGTTTGATTTGAGTGTAAGACCACCTGTGACATGGGCAAATAGGGTGGAGGAATACTAGAGGGAGAGAAACAGAGGGAGAATGCATGGAATGGTGTATGCGAAGGAAGCATGTAAGGACAGGGATAAGTGAGATTCTTTTGCCATGGCCACCCTTTGAAGGGAGTTCCCAGCGGGAACGGGAATCAGAGATATAGATAGATAGATAGATAGATAAAAGTATGTTAGATAACTTGGTCACTAGTAGTATGGTCATCAGTGGGTAGCTAAGGACTGATGGTATGGAGTGGTTTAAGATATTAGCCATAGGAACATATGCAGTACCAGTCAGGTTAGGTAGCATGATTTTCCCCACATTCATAAAGTACCTAAGTAACTTACGCTTGGTAGCATTTTGGGGAAACTCACGTATATAGATTATGGGCATCAGATTCATGTAAGTTATCTGATTATGGACACACATGCTCTGGTAAAAGATTTTGTTGAAAGTAATACGATTTTATATATATTATATGGAGTTGATGTAGATTTTATTACCTGTAGGCTTACTAAAGGCTCATGAATCCTAAAGCTGCACTATTTCTAGTACCATGGGAAGATAGACTGCTTTGGAGTGGAAAGTTCTTTAATTAGCCTTTATTCCCAATGATGTAGCCTCAACAAAGGTGACTTTTCACTTGCGGTGTAACCTCAAGCATTTAGAGTCTGGTAAGTAACACCTTGCAATCTATATATAGATAGATAGATAGATAGGTATGGATATAGATATGTAGATCACACTAGTCCATGATGGAAGCTCTGAAGGTGAAATCGCACTTCCGTAGGATTTCACATAGTTTCATTTTACATGCCACATGTATTGAAATAGATTACATGTTAGATATAACTATATGAACTCCTACTGAAGTGCAATTTCACCTTCATATATATTTTTTTTTTTTTTCATACAAATTCGCCTTTTCCCGCGTCAGCGAGGTAGCGTTAAGAACAGAGGACTGAGCCTTAGAGGGAAAATCCCCACTTGGCCCTTTCTCTGTTCCTTTTTTGGAAAAGCAGGAGGCATTGATAATTACTAGTTAACTAATCATCTAAGAGCTTAAGATTTGGGTTAGCTTGATATTTCCACACTTTGGATAAGCATGTAGATGACGTACGTACCTTTAGATAACTAGGGTGGCAGATATACAGGGATGTTTACAGAGTCAATTTCAGATTTTATACGTTATCAGGTTGACTGAAAATTACATGATGAATAGTTACAGTAACGTTGTAGTTGACATGTCACATAGCCTAACAGGAAAATGGGCTGTTTGCTTGCATGGCTGTGCACTTGTTCATGAATTGCTTATGAAATTCACAATTGTAGGTATGGGACCCTTCTTATATCTGTCTGTACAAGCTCTGATTGGAACAAGTCTGTTGCGGTGATGAACAGCGGTCTGTGGTGGTGGGGCGCTGGGGGGAGGAGGTCCCTATGACGGGGCGTGTCAGCAGTGTATTGCCCAGGTGCCATATAAGCTGCTCAAGTATGTGTGCACTCGCACACAGACACCCTAGTGTATGCCAGGTACCTATTTTATCGACAAGCACTTTGGAGATGAAATGCTGGAAGGACTGTAGATCGACTACCGTGACCAGGATTGGAACCTATGCGGGTTTGATCTCAGGCGGTCCGTATATGCGTGACGGTCAGTAAAGCTAACTGCTACACCATGGAGGTCCGTGTGTGTGTGTGTGTGTGTGTGTGTGTGTTTCTAGTGACCACATACGGCATGAGCGTGTTTCTGTGTCCATGTGTGCGTGAATACATGAAATCGACAAAAAACGAAACCATTATTGACAGCGGCATGTTTCACTAGGTGCGTGCCGAGACTGTGTGCGGCGCAAAGGAAGAAAGAGAAGGTTTTCTTTATGTGAGGCCAGTCTGTACCAGCGTCTATGTTACTAACACCCTTTCTTCTTTATTGTTTTATCCCACTTAGTTCCGGCCCAATAACATGTGCGTGAATTTCTTCTGCTCTATTTGCAGAAAGTACGTTCTGCAGACACAACATGCCGAGTGTTACGGCTGAATCAGTAATTGGAAAAGTCTCGAGTGTTTCTCAGTATCGCAAGTAATCGCGTACAAAGGACTTTTTTTGTAGAGGTAATTCGGGTCGTTAGACTACTCCTTCAAGTGATATGTTTGTACGTCTCGTGCTGTCACTCCTGGGCACAAAGTACTAACGGCAGTAAATCGCCATTACGAAGTCTGTTTACATTTTTTACGTCAGTAATCTATTTTCATCTACGAAGCTTTGTTTTCGTTCTGGACGCCAAATGATTTTCCTAGGTGACTGAAAAAAATCTTGTCAATCCACTGGAGCTGTATGTACATCAGTATCTTTACATCGAGCTTTATTTTCTAGGCCTCTCTTACAACTAAACGCGCGTTTTGTGTTACTTCAATTTCGTACGCTACCTGGTTAGCTTAGTAACTTACGCAGTATTTTCAAACTGTGCCTCATTGCCTACTTTCCAGTTTTTAACTTCTTAGGTGTCAGAAAACTTCCTATCCTAAACCCATTCATATGGAATACAACTGACTATTACGCTTGTGTATCTAGTACGAATCTATTTTCGGAGGCTTCGCGGTGATAAGATGATCCACTAAGTAGTTATTCAGATCACTATGAGAAAGGAGTTTGAGTTGTTCGTGAGTCTGGTCTTAATCGAGTTGTAAAACCTGTCGCAGCAGCTTCGTGTCCGTATCAACAGTAAGGAGGCTCACACACTGGCCCTCTCTGTAATGGAGGAGCGTAAGGAGGGGTCATCTAACGAGCCAACTTCTTACATAGTTGAATATTCAGGTGGAACTTATTTTGGCCTAATATTAAAACGAAAGCTGAGAACTCGATCTGTACCAAACATTTAACATCAGGTGTGCTTTAAGCTGGATCTATGCAGCTCTTTATCATTTTCAGAAGTTAGATTTAGATTTAGTTCTGATTAAATCCCCAGTGACAGACTTGGCTGGTAAGTTAACACCTCAATTTACATCACTTCAAAAGCGCATTTGGAGGTTACGCTTCGCCTAGGTGGCAGTTACGTCACTTTCAGCTTTTAGGCCATCAAGTTGTCTTGGTGATTATAAAGCCAAACAATTGAGCAGTCGGGAGTCAGCCATTGTCTCTGTTTAAGTAAAAAGATCTAAACATTTCAGCATTCGGCAGTCAGCCATTGTGTCTGTTTAGTTGCACAGACGATTTGACAATGTATTTTGGAAAATCTTAACTTTGTATAATATGGAAGTGTTATCATTTGAGTAACACTTTTACTACCGTAACGTTTCCAGTCCAGCGTCCAGTGTCTTTCCCCAAAAAGGACAAAGTAAGAATAAAACAAGTAATTCTAAGCATTTCCGATATTAGGGGTACTTCACTAAACAGTACAAATGATCTACAATCAATGTACGCTTTGCACTGTGAGTTTACCATGCCTAAAGATTCTAGTATGAAAACAGATAACTTGAAAAGTGTCATCATTGTTCTTGGAGTTCTCGTTTTGTTGAACTTTGATTCTAGCCTGTAATTTTTTTAGACGTACTTTCAGTTATGCTGTGCTTTCCAAAGCTATCTTTTTTTTTTTTTTTACATAATCAGTCTTTAAGTCGTACATTCCTCTTTAATGTTATTATGAGGTTGACCTGCCTTTATAGTAGGTTCAATGTGATTTTTATTTTCTCATTTCCTCCATTGTAAAGCTTATCTATCTTTTTTTTTTGTCACTGAGCGACTAGTTAAGTTGCATGATATTCGTCTGTAGTTTCACCCCTCTCCTTTGGTGGGTAAAATTTTCATACCGATACAGGCATTGTCTGCATCTCATATTCTGGTGCTGCGGACTGTGATTCTGTATAGGAAACATATGTATGAAGTAGATGTATTTGGTTCATACATTAAAACATAAAGACCTCCGTAAGGAAACAGTACATCCTTTATCTCATTCTAAGGCTATTTCCATTTCATGTATAGGATGACTTTACGATAAAGTTCATCGAATGCTTTTGTATACCGTCTGTACGCTTCAGAAGTATACAGGTTCATTTTCAGGTACCTGCTTGGTCTGCCATGTTGGTTCAGGGGTCTTGAGCAGTGTAATCTGTTATTCTTTATATGAACCCAGAATGCTTTCAGAAATATATTACTTTAATACGATTAAATTTTTTGTCTCAGTTTATAGTTTAACTGTAACTGCCCCCTACTCTCACCTAAAACCATTTCCATCACAGTAACCTCCCAACCATGAAATCATTAAACTACCTGTATCACGGCAGCGTTAACACACAACCTTGGCCTATTCCCACTTTCATATCAGACCAACCAACTGTATCACCAATTCTCATACGTTCACTCTATAGAAGGCAACAAAACCGCTCAGCGTCCTGAAGCTCTCCGAATTCCACCACTTTCCTTAATCACATCTTAAATGATGTAGAGTAGAAGATAGATTCTTTGGTCTAATGCATTCCCTCACTACATGTTTGAATATCAGAATCTGATTTGGTTATGTTCTTCTCTCTCCCTCCCATCTTTGTTTTTAGCCTGTCCGTAGTTCTATGGTATTTGACACATGATCAGCCACAGTCCAAACCATCGGTTGTTCAACCGGGACTCTCCGAAACCCAAAGATTCGGCAACCTTTCTTCAAGGGTTCCGTATGATTCTAATAGTTGAGAAACTAATGGAGCTCTTTTACTTGAACTTGCCTAATGATTGCCACATGTTTGCCCACGAAGCTGTGAAATATTGCCTAAGAAAGAAGGGGAGATAAATGATGGAGTAAATCGGGGCTCCAGAAAATATTACTTTTCGTTTGATAAACAATAGATATTTTTTCTCTCTCCGATAAGACGGTAGGACAACTGAATGTTTTAATCAAGCCCATCACATTTACGCTGTATGTACCCTAGCCTAAGTCAAGTACTCAGTTCAACAACCAGTACCGTTGGGAGGATGAACAAATAAGTAAATTGCGGGCCAAACGTATTTTGCCGATTATTTTATTTTAAACATTGTTTTTCCTTGCAACACATCTAGGCGCTGAGGTAGGATACGGTAGGGGGCGGAACTGAGAGTTGATTGGTTTGGCTGTTTGAACCCAACATTTTGCCTGGGTTTCAAGTCGACCCATTTGAATCTCGATATTTGCAAAGCTTCATTTGTAGGAATAGTCGATAAAAGCCATTAACAAGAGAACACTTAAAAGGAAACAGAAATTAATTGGCAAAATACAGTTTGACTCCTTGGTGCCAATCCATCGACTTGATAACCACTGTGCTGTCTTTATCTTTCTTTTTCTATGTGTGGATAAACGGTCTATGCTTTCGTCCGGATATCTAATCTGTTCTCACACACCCTCACCAAGTGCGCCTGAATGCACGCGCACACACACGCACACGCACACACACAAGGAAAATAGTTGAAACAAACTGACTTCTGGAAAATTTGATTACCTTTTAAGTTTATGGATAAGGAAATAGCAAGCTGTTCATATTCACCGTAAGGCCAAAACCAGAGCATATTTCTCAAGTTTGGTCACCGCACCTAAAGAAGCACAAAGAGCTACTAAAGAAGGTCCAGAGGAGGACACCAAATATGGTGCCCGAATTGATTAAGATAGCTGAGTTTAGTTACAGGGAAAAGATAAAGGCTTTAAGTTTCCCCTTTTTGGATGAGAGAAGAGTGAGGGGTGACTTGATTACAACTTTAAGCTCTGAAAACAGATCGATGTCATGGACATTGAAAATTTCTTCGAGAGATGTAGGGGTAGAACAACCAAAGGACGTAACATGAAATTAAGCAGGAAACCTGTTATTGAAAGACGTGAAGAAGTACTAAGGACATGATCAATGCAGACGACATACGTATACGTTTTTAAGAAGTTGTGTGACGGTAAAGAATGTTAAAAAAAATGGAGCCACTCAAATGTAAACTCCCTCCCTGTATAGTCCAAATAGGTAATTACTAACACACACACACGCATACACACACACACACACACATAAAATTGCACATATACAAAAATTCATAAACACAAACACACGAGCGCCCTTGTATGGAAGCGCTTATAATGTACGCCACATGCATGCGTATCCAGCATCGCGTACACGTCATACAAAATCACAGACGTCATACGTATGATGCATATTTAAAAAAAAACTATCTTCCTTATTACATGAATAGCCAGTGGACTGTTAAACGAGCAGTTTGTTAATTAGAGGTCACAGTCCGAGACTGAGTTTGTCATGAAGTGCAGAGATTGGAACACAAACCAGCTGACCCCTCGTTGGAAATAATTGGTAGTAATCGGTCATAGCAGACGGTTTCACAAGCTGAAAATTCGGTGTCATGTTGGAAATTCCTGAAATTCATCAGCTGTTGCGGTGCTCATGGCCAGATATGGCTACAGAGCAGATGAGACCTAGTTATATATACGTTGCGTTTAATTAATTTGGTGAATCAGTTCAAGTTGCTTTATATATAGCTTACATACATATATATATATATATATATATATATATATATATATATATATAAA
>JAYMFT010016427.1:0-16637 GCA_038088735.1 Panulirus argus | reverse complement strand
AATAATAATAATAATAATAATAATAATAATAATAATAATAATAATGATAATAATGATAATGATAATGATAATAGTGATAATAAAGATAAGAGGAGGATATCCTCGGGGGTGCAGAATTTTTTCCCGCTGTTCGTATATTGCGATACGAACGTCTCTTTACTGTCCTGGGGAAAAACCATGAAGGTGAGGGGGGTGGGAAACTGCTGATTATTCCCAGGTGAGGAGGACAATGGTGGGGAGGGGAAAGGTAGGGGGGGGGAGGGAGGAGGAGGGGATGTTGAGGCGACAGACATAAATTAATTAGAGGAGAGCAATAAGGCTGAGTGCAATGGGGAAGTCGGGTCATTCCTTACGCCAAAAAAACGCGTTTTCAATGGCGCCAAAAGTAATTTGGGTTAAATGAAATAAAAAAAAAGTTCATTAGCTCTATCTGAGGGGTTGTCTCTCTCTCTCTCTCTCTCTCTCTCTCTCTCCCTAACCCTGATCTACAACTTTGTCTTCCGTAACTGTACTTGCCTGTAGGTGCGCGCGCCTGTAACACCCCGTCCCCCCACCCCTCGTAACTGTACTTCCCTGTACCCTTCACTTATCCATCCTGTATCCGTTCCTTTTCGTTCCACCATCTGAACTGTAACTGTAACTTCCTGTAACATATAACCCCTCCCCTGCCCCCCCTTCCCCCAGTATCCGACGTCGTTCTTGCCTCTGGGCTTACAGGGGCGCCTTTCTGTACCTGTATCTGTAGTTACACTGATTCCTTCAACTTCGTCCTCGTGTGCATCTATACCCGAGGGATCTTTCCCCCGTAACTCGTCAGCAGGTAATAACTGTACCCTGACTCCCCCACCCCACCCCCAGTGTGACGTGTGGTCTCTTCCCTGTGAGGGCCCGGCTGAGGTACGTAGCATAAGACCACACTACTGTGGTCCTGCGAACCCCCGCCAAGGCTGAGTTGAGCTGAGGAGGAGGCGACCTATCTGACCCCCCTACTGGCGCCCAAGTCGTGGGTCACACACACACACACACACACACACACACACACACACAGATGCTGGCTACTGGACAACGCAACCCCACTGTAACGTTTACGCCAAGCTCGGGTTCTCCAAGTCTTTTGTACCTACGCTGTACCTCAACTGTACCTGCGCTGTAACTCCCCGACCCTCCCTAGCACGCGCCTGCCCAGCTATGGCTTCCCATCTGGAGAGAGTCCTGTACTGATCGCTGTAGCCTTCGCGTATGTATGTGTGTGTGTGTGTGTGTGTGTGTCTGTGTGTCTGTGTGTGTGTGTGTGTGTGTGTGTACAATCACTTCCAGGCAGCTGTTGCCCTACCTGGATCGGTCAGCAGATGAGATCCCCTCAATCTAGCGGCAAGTTCCAGCCCCCCAGACTGAGCGCCGCTGGCCAGATTATTGGATGAAGACCCGTCACTGGCCACAACGTGGGGAGGAGGAGGCGGCTGCTGGGGGCGCTGCTGCAGCTGCTGCTCTCCCTCCACCGTCAGGGCAATTAAGGAAAGAAGGCCCTCCCTACCAGCGACCAGAGAGAGAGAGAGAGAAAGGATCATTTTCGTCCATGAGCGATGGGAGAAAACCTCTTTCCCCCTCTCTCTCTCTCTCTCTCTCTTTCCCTTGATGGATCTGCTTTCTTCTTCTTCCTCCTCCTCCTCCTCCTCCTCCTCCTTCAACAGCATTCATTTCCTTCCCTAATCTCTCGACGTCTGTCACCGCTGTGGGGCGAGTGTGTGAGCCGGGAACCCAACCTCACGTTCTCCAGTGGTATTCCCCAAGCGGAGATCTCACGCCCAGGTAATAAGATTTCCATATAGTCAGTACCAAATGCGTTCCAAAGGATTCTGAGGAAGTGTCCTGGTGACATGCCAGCACCGGTCATGCAACACAGCTAGTTATCCTGCCACGACCACACAGGTTCCTCCTCCCCTGATGAGTTGCAGGAACCCATCAAGTCCTTCGCGCCCTCGACCAGTAGTAAGAACAACGGACGGTCCACGTGCCTCCAGTCACGGACGGCAGTCCTCCGCGCGACCAGATCTTAAAATCAATATAAAAAAAGAGGAATTAACGAGACAGAGAAGAAGGGAAATAATAGGATTAATGATCCAAGAATTTTGGAGGAAGCGCAAAACTTGTTTTTTTAGAAAGGTGTATACGTACGTACGGACGGACACACATGTTGTTGACTGTGTTGTACGTCGTGTGGACCATCACCACAACCAAGGGGAGGTGGCAGACCTGATCCACAATTAGGGGTGACACCACGGTGTCATGTGGACCATCACTATTACCATGCGGAAGTGGCAGACCCGATCTACAACTGGATTTGGTTTACTCCACCATAAACCATATCCAGTCTACAAATTAATATGTTGGGTCCATTAGACTTTTCAGGAGCATAATTAACCAGTATCTTTCTCCCTTCCAGTATAATATCACTCTGTCTTACTTTTCTGTCTGGTACAAAAAGATTGTAATAATTAGCCTGAGTTTTCAAAAGCACACAATACCTTTTACTTTCACCTCATGGAGAGCTGTGGTTTCGGTGCATTTGCGTATGAAAACTAGAAAATGGATGTGAGCGGATGCGGCCTTTCTTCGTCTGTTTCCTGGCGCTGCCTCGCTAACACGAGAAATGGCGATCAGGGATGAATGAAAAGGAGTAAAAGATTCTTGCCTCACTTTATTTCAAGAATTACACAGAGTATACAAAGTCAGGCCCTAACACGTAGCTGTATCCGTATCTAGTAATCCTTTTATTACAACTCTTTTGTACCTGTAACAATACAACCTGATACCTGTATTGTGCCTGTATCTTCTACTGCTTGCACTGTACTTCTAGCACATGTACTTGTATCTCCTATCGCATGCACTGTATCTCTCCTGAACCGTGTTTTGCCACATGAGGTGCGGTTGGATCGCTCCTGGCTGACCTCTTCACTCGCCTCTCGGTAAGATACGGTTAATGAAATTTGGAGAAACACCTGGATAACAGCACTTCTATTTCCTCAAACGTGAACGCACTACTGTCTTTCTCGAAATAAACTATTACGCAAGTAGGTAAACATATTATTATCCTCAAACTACCATGTTAAGTCTAAGATTATCATATGACCACTTGGTGGCAACACTGGGAAGGAGTAGGCGCCTCATAACCAAATGGCATGACGAGCTCAAGTGACAAATTCAATACTAATTGACAGTAATTGGTACACAGTCAGGTGAGCGTGACACGCTGACTTCACCCAGACTGTTGTATATTGAAATATAGGTGGCCCATCCGAAGACGTATGATCACTCAGCTGTATCGGAGTAATAACGACCAACAGAGACACATTGTTACCAAGCGTAAGGGAACGGGTCTTGCCTTCCCTCCATTCTTGACGCACACATTCGTGGATTTCTGGAAATTTTTCACGGAAACTTTGTAAAATGAACATACGACATCCCAAGACACAACGACAAAAATACAGAGAGAAAATTCGAAATGTTTGATAAGGTTAGCTGGAGTGGAAACGTTATTTATGACGAGAAATTTAAAGAGAATGTAGTTGCTAACGTCTGGTTTGGGCCATGGACGTTTGTATGATATTGCCTTGAAATACCTCTTATTCCAAGACAGTTAATGGTGACATATATAAAATAGATAGCAATAGTTTTGGACTTTGGGATGATCGTTACAGTTTTCATTAAACTCCAAATATTCTCTGGAAAATTTTTGAGTTCTTGAGAAGCTATTAGGTAACAGAACTCTTACTGTAGATTGGGCGTGTTATGATATTTATTATTTTCCATTACTGAATTGCCTTTTAACAACGCGACGTCACGTAACCCCGCCAACGATGCCACGGTCATCGTACACTTTGTGTCGAATCTCTGGAAGGAGCGAACGCTCGAGAAGCGTTACCTCAAGATTTGATTCCATTCTGTCCATTCTAGTTATACTCGGGTCTCTTCCCGTATGCGTAGTGCAAGACAGAGCCACCGATACAGCCAGAGGAAGGGACGTATCACAAAGGTAAGTAGAAGCAGGTTGGTTTTCCTTGTGGTTATCTGTGCTCGAGTAATATTACCCCATAAGCTCTTGTTCCTCAGTGAGTGACGGAGTTGTGTGTGTCTCTTCGAGCAATTATGGGATTAGTGAGCAAGAGACTTACTCCAGAGATATTACAAGCAGATTTCTTGAAACATTCTAAGATATATACATTTCATAACCTTATGGTAGTCAATATGAGTCTTTGTTCGACACACCAGTAATATTCATTACATGAAGTTACAATCAAAGGAATCCATTTGCAGGTGGAGCTGAGAACACTATCATGATTTCATCGTCAGTATTCTTGACGAGTGGTAATGCTAGCTAGGCTGTGACGGTGACGCTAGCTAGGCTGTGATAATTGGGAGCCCTGTCCTTTGTTAAGGGTGGCGTTGCAGCCTCATCGCTGGACCTGATTTCAGGTAATTCTTCGCTGCACACATACCAGTTTTATAACTTTGTTTATACGTTGCCCTGGTTGACATTCGGAAAGAAGTACAGATGTGTAGTAATTCTGTTATAAACAGGTTGACCAGTAGCGGTAATTGATTTACGTTTCTCATGTACGTAATCCATATATGATTATGGGATAGTCTGAAATTGGTTCGTTATAGTTGCCGGGACTGAGCATAGATTCTGCAGGTCTGGATGGATGTATGGTCAGAGATTGGGTATTTTAACCAAGATAACGTATTTATGTAACTTGTTATCACTACGCCCCACGGCTAGGACTGGGAAATGCTTGTAGTAGAACAGCATTCATACGGGACTGTTATATTTTCATTACGAAAGATACATCTAAATTTCCGACTCCGTATTAATATTTTCCATCAATATATATTTATACTTAGTCAGTGCACCTTACGATGATGCGTAGGGAACCCTAGAAAAAAACTCTCGTAATCCATCGTTGCTCGTAAGAATGAGAGGAAAAGATTCCGCAAGTGCAGCACATATCTGGATGGATGTACCTTGTTACGAGCGTGTGTGTGTGTTTGACACATCGCTCTTCAAGGCGATTCGTACCCATGAGCCCGTGGTCAACATTTGCTACTCACCAGTGTCTTCCATAATTTCGAACATATGGATACGTACTTTCAATCAAACCCGGTTTAGACTGATCTAGCATGGGTGCCAACCTGATTTATTTTTCTTAAGGAACGAAAACTCGTGGTAGAAATCTGCACTCATATGAAGCTTTATACCATCCTGTTTAATAACGCATAAATGAAATAGTATTGTTATAAACTGACTTTATACACGCACATGTAAACTCATGAAATGCTGTGAGAGTAAATGAATTTATATTCATAAATACCAGAAGTGAAGGCAACTTTAGTAATGCATTGATGCATGACTCTGGCGTGAACAATGTGATTTCTCCAAACATTTCTGTTTCCATGAATATTGAATTGCTCTAAGCGACGGTTGGGTAACGATGAAGGTTCCGTTGAAGCCACCTCAACCACCATATGTTATAAGGCATCTGTCTCGTCTTTAGGCATGAAGCCTGCTGCTCCTACGTGGAAAAAAGCCTCGAAGCTTCGGGTGCCTCAGAAAACGGGTCTTTGTGATCTCATAATTGCCGAGAGGTCGAAGCAGTGAGAGCAACGGTTCGTATGCTGTTCCCGTTTCATTTTACCGTTCCTCAGTTTAACGTGTTGGCCGCGACGACACGACCCTGAGAGAACGACGGTACGACCTCCTTTTTGACCACGACTTACAACCCAAGGGTATAATTGGAAGACTACTTTTTTGGGTAATCCTTGAAGGTTGTAGGTCGCACGCTCCGACTTCATATCTATAAGTCGTACCGTCGTTCTTGAGGGTAGTGGCGTCGTGGTCAGGGGTCGTACCTTTATTATCAAGGGTCGTACAGTCGTGCTCAAGTGTCGTAATATCGTGATCGAGAGTTGTTCCGTCGTGCTCAAGGGCCGTACCGCAGGTAAACCAGGGTCGTAAAGACCTGATGAAAGGCTGGCAAGAATGACGTATGAGGTCCGCTGCAACTTTCACTTTGCTGCGAGATAATAACTATTTGCTGAAGGGGGGACCACCTCCTCCTCCTGCACACCCCCCACCGTGATTGACAGGTTTCTGGGCTGCATTAGAGATTAAATTCTAATGCGGTTCCCACACACACACACACACACACACCCGCGGGCTTAAAAAAGGAAAAAATATTTTTTACGAGCGTGAAGAAAGGCCACGGGTCCTCCTGCTGCGTTTGAAGCGTTGCTGGGTTGATCATCAAGAATACAATACAGTGTCGTTATTGAAGATGAATAATTAATCTCTTCTGTAGAATGTTTTAACGAAAATTTCGTATTTTTCTTATTTTTTTCTGAACCTTTTGAGCGGATAATGAAACAGTACCTGAACCTTCGAGGTGATTATAGTGAAACAGATTCTAAAACTCCGATACAATGAAACAGTCATTGGTAGAGTGACCTGCAGCCTTCTGGGGTCACGCTATAGTGAGGTCGTCCCTCCTGGTAAGGTCAGTTTAAAGTACCACTTTCAGAGACTTTCGTCCGTAACGTACGCATGATAATGCCTTATTTACCATTGTCCTTACGCTAAACGAAAACAAATGTTTATTTCGGCACATTTTTGAGATAAGTGAGATAATACAGAGGAGAAATGGCATCGTCTCTGATGGAGAAACTTGCCTCTCTCTCTCTCCTTGAAACATACTTGGTGAAGTATTGAGCTAATCAGAGCGTCAATTACCCGCCTGTCCACCGTTCCGGGTCATGGTCATCGCCCCGCGACAGTCATTTGTCCCCGCGCCTCTCGTGACGTCATCATGGCGACACTTGGCGACAGGTGTGGTTGAAGGTGTTGACCCAAGTGAAGGATTATGGGGCGGAGAGGAGACCTTGGGTTGACGGAGGGAGTGTTCCCTAGCAACACCGACACTCCAACAGTACTGTTGTGGTCGAGAAGTTCTGTTGTGTCCGTTGGTTAACGCCTTTACGACGAGAGCTTACTACAGACCAGGCAGTGAGTCGCTGACGACGACGAATGAGGCAGTGACATCCACAGACAAAGAGCGAGACAGTGAGAATTCACTGCTGCTGCGTGGCCGTCCAAAGGGGCCATAGAAGGTGTCAGCAGCAGGGCCAGAGGCGGCAGCAGCCGTAAGGAAGGGAGGCTCTGGTGGTGATGGCAGCCTACATGATAATAATCATCGCTCTGTGCTGGATTACGATGTGTATAATTGAGTCCCGATGAGGCGGCGTGTGAGAGGTACACAAACACACAGAGAGCTGCCATCAGGGCCTTGTCTGGCAACCCTGAATTACCTCGCTAAATATTGTATTCCAACTCCACCAGCAGCGTCTCTAATAGTGCCCTCCCAGGATTGGCTTATTGAAGATTTTCACACATATATATACGTATTTTTTGTAGGTTTTCTGTCGACATGATAGTGTTGAGGGCTTGAGGTATAGATCCCCTATTTTTTTTTTATAATCAATTTTCGTAGTGTTTGGTTTACTGTTGGTAATGTTATTGTAAGGGATGGCAATGTATGTGTGTGTGTGTGTGTGTGTGTGTAAAGAGACACACATACACACATATCCACATGTGGCAGATATACATAGACGTACTTACACAGGCACACACACACACACATAACACGTTAACAGACGGTTTCCTTCGTGTGAGCGAGCAGAGCACTAGATCGTTGTCTCAAGGAGAATTCGACAGCACAGGATACCGAGGGTGTCAGGCCAGACTATCCATCACGAGGGAACATTTATCACAGGAGTCGTGACTGTTCCTGTAGCCTGACGTGCAACGTCGTAAAGGTAAAATGTTGCAGATTGTGAGGTTGGCAAACAGCCTCTGACGGGGACACCACAGCCCCCTGTACCGCGATGGATTGGAGAAGGCTGGACATATCGCAGTGGCCATGTGGTGCGTTACAGTGGCCATGTGGTATGATACAGTTGCCATTTGGTGTGACACAGTGGCCATGTGGTATGTTACAGTCGCCATGTGGTACGTTACAGTGGCCACGTGGTATGAGACAGTGGCAATGTGGTATTATGCATTAGTCAGGTGGTATAGTGCAGTGGCCATGTGTGGTACAATACAGTGGACATGATGTATAAATACAGTAGTCACGTATTACAAGACTGACAATGTGATAACATACAGTATCGACGTTACATAATACACTGTTCACGAGATTTAATACAGCGGTGGTGTGGTAGAATACAGTGGCCGTGTGGTGAGGGAGGGAGGGAGGGAGGACCTAACCAGAGGTGATGGTGGGGTCTGGAGGACCTGAGAATACAAAAAGTCCCTAAAATGGACGGCGACCCGGGATTTCCTCTGCTTCAGTCTTCTCCCTCGTAAATTTCATTGCCTTCTCTCTCTTTGCTCCTCTTCAGGTAATTACTCTCCCTTAATGTCCTCCATTATTCCTCTTCTTCCTCATTACCTGTTCTCTGTGTTGTGCACGTGTCTCTCTCTCTCTCTCTCTCTCTGTCTCTCTCTTGCGCCTTTTTTGCCTAATGGAGAATCCAAGACCTCATGAATGTGGAAATTTAATCATTAATTTTTTCTTTTCAAGACATGTTGTTGGTCGTCATCCTCCAATTTCATTCTTTCTTTTTATACTTATTCATTTATCAGTATCTCTTATTTCCGTTCCTAGATTGTTTTGTCTACATATGTTCACTTCCACCTCTCCCTTTCATTGTTTCTTTTTCTCTTTTGGGGTCCACTTATATTCCACTCCGTCAGTAGTCACGCGTCCTCTGCTCTCTCTCTCTCTCTCTCTCTCTCTCTCATTCGGTCTCTTCTCAACTGTGTTCTCTCACTTGCTGTTCTCTCAGTCCTTCAGCGACGTGGTTTCGTAACCACACCGTCCCTCGATGCCTCAGCTTCGCCTGTCGCACTTTGCGGTCGGATTAAGCACGGCTCTCGTCCCTCGCTCGCTCTCGCTCTCTCTCTCCCTCTACTTCTGTGCCCAACAGGCTTATCATATCGTCAGATCAGCTGACTTGTATCCTCGCAATGTGATGATGTGAACGGCGATTGTGACGCAGACTCGGGAAAGACACCATCGCAAAGGAATGTCCCGTGAAGCTTTTAGGATCGGGAAAGCTGTTGGGAAGGTGCGAGCTCATATACTGATCCAGACTGGAGGTTTACCACACCCTAGAGGCCACTCGCTACCACCAGCTGCTGCCGTGTTCCTGTCACCACGGGATCGAGTTCCTGAATTGCTGCTACCAGTGCCATCTGGGTTCCTGGTCATCATATGAACTACCTATTGCCAATCCCCTCCCAACGCCAACCGCTGACGGATCCCAGAGTCAAAAGTGCAGTTGCTGTCGAGCATGGGCGTTGGTCATGTGTATAGACTGTTTGGTCTATAATGTTGTATAACAACACCCATCTTGTCTCCTACACCCTCCACAGTAAACTCCCTCCTGTGGTTCCCCTTAATCCTCCACAACTTTGAGTTTGCTGTTACTCATTCAACGTCAAGTGAAAACAAGAGATGATTTCCTTCACCTTTCGAGTTTGTTTGAGACGTACTGAGGATCGTGATGCATCATTTGTCCTAAGGCGATGTATTGTCTACCAGTCCCCATTGTTGTGATGGGAGGGCCATTTACGCCTCACCCTTGCCTTATTATAAGGACGACACAGTCGTGCTCAAGGGATCTGAACATCGCAACTGCTTCCTGTAAAGCTCTGTTGGCTGTGACGCCTTCACCAGGTAATTAACGCGTAGACAGACTTAATCAATATCTATTTTTACCCCTCCAGTCTTTATTTACCTGACAACTGGATAAGTTAATTTGTCACAGAGAGAAGATTCTCTTTTCGTTTCCGTGTTGTCTGGGTGGGTGCTAACACTGTGTGGGATTCAGTGGGTGCTGACAGTGTGTGGGGTACAGTGGGTGCTGATATTGTAGGGTACAGTGGGTGCTAATATTGTGGGGTACAGTGGGTGCTGACATTGTGAGGGGTACAGTGTGTGCTGACACTGTGTGGGGTACAGTGGCTGATGGCACTATGTGGGGCACAGTGCCTTTGGTAAGGTGAGGGTGGGGTAGGTACTGAAGGACGAACACGAGCCACACACACACACACCCTCAAGACAAGAGGGGAGGACGCCAGAGGTAAGGGTCGGGACGTGCACACCTCACTCCCTCGTCCTCCTCTGTTCTCACAGCTAGAATGACGAGGGGTTTTCGTCCCCCACTGTTCCCACAGCGAGAATGAAGAGCCTTATCTCTATATCTATTCATTTTCCAAAATATTTTGATATAATTAAGCTGGTTCTTCAAGACACAATGATGAACGCTTGAAATTTCATGTAACATTTTTTTTTTACACTCGTTACCCCTTCAGCATGATAATATGGAGCCAGAGAATGGCTGTATGACTTCCTTATGCTGGTCTGGCCTTGAGGATCAAGTCTACGATTCTCAAAGAGTCCAAGATAACAAAGTGACATCACTCACTGTGGATATAACACGGTGGATGATAACTCTCCTTGAACACTCTTGGAGAAGGCCAGAAACCATCAAGCCCGGCCGAGTGCCTAAGAAGAGCGCGGTTATTGAGCTCGCGAATGCCTCCTGCCATTGTTTCACCCCTGCAGACGCGCCAGACGAGAGCCCCCATCCACTACGCAACACATCCCGCTTGAGGACAATTGGCCCCAGTAATAATAGGAAACGCGCGGGTCTCGCGCGGCTGAAATGTTACTCTCTGTATTCATGTCGGTTGCTCAGCGTGGTACCTATGGCGGGGCGAACTGCTATTGCCTCACATCCATTGTCGGTGTTTGGATATCGTCAGGAACTTAGTTCCTGCTCCAGCAGGAGGAGGCCCGTCTTGTCTGACGAGGTGAACCTATAACTCCTTGACCTTCCTGCAATTTCTTGCAGCCATTGTTTAACAGACAATATACTTTAGTGGACGGTCTAGCCCTCGGTGCATAAGGAACGAAGGAAAGAAATGGAGATAGAACAAGTTTCTTCGATGATAGAACTCTGGTGTCTTACAACGCAGAATATGCGTATATGATAAGAAATTAAGGAGAGGCGTAGGAGCGTGTGTTTAAGTTTGGGAAGAAGAAAGGTACGAGAGAGGAAGAGAGAAGAGGGGACAGAGCCACAGTTGATGGGTGTGGAGGCGGGCAATCACGGGTCAAAAGGGTCGACCATCCATCTCCAGTGTTGGGTGAGGAAGGGAAGATGTCAGGAGTTTGTTTACAATCGAAGGGAAAGGGTGAGGGCCGAGCTGGAAAACAGAAACGTGTTCCTGGGATGATAAGCTTGGGCTTCGGAGAGCAGCTGTGTAGCCCGTAGAACAGAAAGGGACGGACGGTGTGGATCAGATGCAAACCTGACCCACTCCTGTTAGGTGGAATGGAAACTTACGCCAGGAGGGTGAAAACATAATGAATGAATCGCCAAGAAAATTAGTAGAATGGGTCACCCGCCAACGACGGAGAGAATGAGAAATCAGAAATCGAATCTCTCTCAGTCAGAATTATTCCAAGGAGGACTGGAGGAGGAGGAGGAGGAGGGTGGTAGAGCCCACAGCAGCAGGTTGGACATGTGTGGCGTAAGGAAGATTTATGAAGCGGACACGGGAGAAAGAGAGGAGCGAGAGGAAGGCTTGAAGGATTTGACGGGAGATACAGAGAGGGACAGGGCGAGGGTGGGTGTGGTGTGGCGGACGGTGGCTTGTGCCACAGACAATAGGAGAAGCTCTCGAAATGACGCAAGGCAGGTGGGCGTTACAGCACTGCTGTGTACGAGGTAATGGCAGAGTCGTTATAGTGATGAACGGTAAGCGACTTTGACGTCACGACCAGCATTACGCAACCAGTCTCCTTTGGCTGTGGATCTGATGACACTCGGATACTGACCTGGTTCCCGGATGGCCGGATACCAGCCTGGTCTACTGTTTAAGACCCTGACTGGTCACTTCCAGCGTCTCCCTTCTGATGGATATCACTGACTCTACCGGTTCGTTCCGCTAACTAGTCCACTTCCGTATGGTCCACTGTCCAGGACCGTGTGGGGCTAGTAGTATTTTGATTGCTTGTGACTCCCAGTTGTCCGTTCAGAATGGGATGAATGGCTAGCCGAATTAAGGGACGAGTGACAGGCTGGGGGAATAAAAGAAAGAAAACACCGAATGAATGGCACAACCTGTGCTTATTATTATATCCGGATTGGGTGAGGGGTGGCGAGGAGAGTGGAAGGGGGCGGATAAATGTGTCCTGGAAAAGCGACACATGTCTCTGGGCTCGGATGGATGGTGGAGTAAAGGTGTTCCTGGGTGGATGATGGAGCAAGGGTGTTCCTGGGTGGATGGTGGAGCAAGGATGTTCCTGGGTGGATGGTGGAGTAGTGGTGAAGTCGGATGGATGGATTACTCTAGGGGAAACTCGGGACGACCACTGACGCCAGTGGGCGCACCTGTTCACACCGGAGTCCAAGTGAAAAACTGTCGAACCTTTCCCGGTAGGAGCCTCCTCAGGTGGCACCAGGCCGGTCACAAGGATGACGGCCAACGGCAGAAGATTCTACCAGCCACTCCATCCCAGGAGAGGACACAGGGAGTCTGGACGGTAGGTAATGCTTTTGCTGCCTCCTCCTGCTTGTGGCCCTGCTTGTGGCTACAGACGGGGGCGTGACGTGCTTACCCCTCTGTGCAACAACACCTGTAATGTGGGACCCACAGTAATTGGAGGCTGAGTGAAGGTGTAGTGAAGATGAGGGTGTAGTGAAGATAACAGTATAGTGAGGGGGCGGAGAGGGGGGGGGAAGGGCAGAGATACGTACAGTATACTGGTCTTGCAACAGCTCGTTCTAGGAAGAGAATCATATAGAGCCAAACCACAGGCTTGGGAGAGGGGATTGGGGGATGGGCTAGGGTGGGGGGGGGGCGCAGTGACATTACATAAAGGTGACACTCAGACTGTAAGTGGGTGGCTGTTACGACCGTCACGACTGCAGCAGCTCAGAGGCGCTTATATAAAAATTTTCGACGAGAGTTTGAGACTTAAGGACGCTAATTACCACAGGCCACAGCGTTCCCCTAATGTCATACCACCCGA
Organism: Panulirus argus; assembly: GCA_038088735.1. Taxonomy (NCBI): domain Eukaryota; kingdom Metazoa; phylum Arthropoda; class Malacostraca; order Decapoda; family Palinuridae; genus Panulirus; species Panulirus argus. Next base: position 3,477 of record JAYMFT010016427.1, on the reverse strand, counting down.
CCCTTGAACTTGCTTTGAATACGTTTGGAGCGTCGAATCAGCTTGAGGAAAAAAGACCTTAGGAGAAAGGACATTATCTTTTCCTTGTGACGGATTTAAGGTAATTAAAGCGAGTAGTACATTGGGTTACTTTATTTTCTTACTTATGTATGTAGCCGACATATGACAGACAAAGGGCTTTAAAAAAAGTAGAAAAGAGAGAAAGCGGTTGGCGTACCGGAAGGAGTGGGCGGGGGTCGTCACCAAGCCCCCCCTCCTTCCGGTACGGGGTCGTGGTTCCCATCATCGCTGGTTCAGGAGAATCAAGGTAATGGTCAAGGCTGACAGGAACAGGCAGGAGGCCCAGCAGACGGCGGTGATCATGAGCGCGTCCCTCTCGGAGACGGAGGAAGACCAGGAGGAGCACCGGGTCGGGGATGACTCCTCGGGGTTGTGCGTCGTCACATGGGCGCTTTCATTGCTGTCATTCATTATGAAAAAAAACATATTGATTATCATAGAATTTGGCGTTGGGGAATTATGAGAACCGCTTCTGACAGTGGTAGGGAGTTGAGTCCACCAGCGTCGAGGTGGTTGGAAAAAAAAGAGGACAAGGAGAGAGTGTTCGTCATTCATGGTAAGATATACCGTCAACCAGCAGGTCAGGTGGTTGAGGTGTTCGCATACAGTAGTGAAGATGTTAAAGAGACTATTGTGTGGTGAGGATGTGAGGTTGTTGTAAGGAAGGGTAAGATGTAAAAGACAGACTCGCGTGTCGTGCAGACAAATGGGGGTGTTACAAGACCATCATCCATGATCATCATCATCACTACAACTGAACGTCTCGGAAAGTGGTGCTCATTCTAACTAGGGTGAGTGAGTCTCGTGGCCCTCCGTGGTGTAGTGGTCACCGTTGCAGACCGTGATGCATTCAAGGCGTCGAGGAGACTGCATTAAGTTTGAATCCAGGTAGAGGAAATCTACAGAAGGGCACAGACACTGTTCCATAATTAGCATATCATGTCCATAGATCACAAGGAACTGGGGTATTGTACAGCGTCAGATACGTACACCAACTTATCGTGATATTCATCTATCAGTTGTGAAGACCTTCATCTGTCACTGTCAGGACATCTGCACCGGCTGTGACAAGACAAAACATCTGTGTCCAGACATCTGGCAAAAATTCCATTTTTCTTTTTTCTTTGTGAATTTTCACGATAGGAATTATGACGAAGAAACAGATTCGATCATTTTCTTTACACTTTTTATATGTTTATTTATATGTTGCTAAACTGTCATGCCACTGTTACGAGGTTGTCATACCACCGTTACTAGACTGTCATGCCATTAGGCTGTCGTGCCATTATTACCAGACTGTTATGCCAAAGAAATTAAGCCATCCCATTCTCATCAATTCTTTCATGACATTATAGTTAGCCCTCAGGTCATGACCCCTTAGTTTGTCTTCATTTCATGACCGCCCCCGCTCGTCCTCTTCAGGTCATAACCCTTTAGTTTGTTTTTAAGTCGTGACCTTAATTTAGTCCATTTGGTCATGACACCCTAATAACGTCCTTAGGTCATGACCTTTATATGTACATATAGTGTCCCTATGTCGTTCATAACTGGACCGACTGTCACAGGAAATGGAGCCAACTTTGGTACGTGTTGCTTATTGTATAATGAAAGTCTTCATGATGGAAGAATCCTGTTATTTATTGATCTGGATCGAAGCTGTGTACAATGCCATAGCCAAAGAAGCAGACATCTTGAAAACTGTTGCACAGCGCTAAAACAGACAGACATCCCACACTGACCGATGCGGTCCATGCCGTGTTCTGGGGAGCAAAGAATTTTTGGTATTTTTTTATGTTGAAAATTCCTTGATCACTACTCTGTGCTACAGCGGTGCCATTCCCTTAAGCACGACTAAGTACGACCCTTGTGTTGATATGGCGACGACCTGGTCTTCATGTGACTTGTTCAGGCCGCGATTAAGGGTCGTACCTCCGTGCTCAAGGGATGATGGCAGGATTGAAATCTGAAAATTACAGGAACACTAAAAAAAAGAAATTGGAAAATACATCTGGATCAAGCAAGACATGCATCCTGAATGAGAGGTTAACCATATCACAGTCATGGAAAAGCCTATTCTCTCTACAACATTGTTTTGAACATGATTCGTGGAGAGATAAAGAATGACAGAAGACTAATACACTCTTTAAAATGCTGGCTACAAGACCAATTATCTGTATTTCAGCGGTCGGTTTTATGGAAGGAAGCCGAAGAGGGAGTCTTTGAAGATGCCAGAAACATGGCGGTGTCTGGAAACCCAACCCGAACGCTGAGCCTGTCGCCTGGCGTTGCCCTCCGTAGCTCCCTTGTTGATGTCTTTTTGAGTATATTCATACCGATGGTGCGAACCATCATGCTGAGGGTGTTAAGCCCTCAAGTGAATATATCCCTTGCAAGTAAGACTCGACTGTAATTTGTATTTAAAGACCGATATCGATTTTTTTTATCTAGATTACGTAAAATCTAACCTTAGTTCAAGGTAATAGTGAGATTTTTGCGGTGATTTTCTATATCTGCCTTGTTCTTAAGTGTTTAAAACTCGTCTGTTATTCCTATTCCTATAATTGGTTTTATTACTGACAAAACTTGGATAAAAGAGTCTTTGAAATGGCCCGAGAAACGTTATTCAGATTTCTAAATATGGCTAACGTGGCCGGACAAAGCACAGAACAACATTGGGGGCTAGGCGATAAATATTAGTAAAACCAGCACGCACGCTGGCGGTAAATTACATACGGAAGTTATTTGAAAGTTTGATAACTTGTTTACGTTGGGGACGTACGATTAAAAATAAAAATGTCTATTTTAGTCCTCTAAGGAAAAAATATGTAGTTTATGATTCTGAGATATACAGTTACCTTAGGAACGAGAGCACAAAAATTGGGATTTAATTTTAAAAGTTATTTACAAAAAACTAAAATTGGGAGAGGAAACTTGGAAGGAAAAAATTGGAGGTGTGCTAAAAGCTCTGGCAATTGGGAAAAAGAAGTGTAAATAAGCTTCGAGTGTGCAGCAAGCTTGCATGAGGCAGTGAATGAAGATGGATAGTGGGTACCAAGTGAGATACGTGATTTAGAAAAGTAAATTATCATCACTATGACGCTTGAATATGAGTTATCTAGGGTTGTACTGTTATCCTGAAGTGATGTTAGATGATAGGCTGATAAGAATATCCACAAAAGTGAGGTAAAAGGTACAACAAGGAGGAGAGATGGCTCAGGTGGACACAGATGCAGTAAGAGAACTGATCATGGGCTGGGGATATTTCAGATGAAGATGCCTGGCGAATGATTAGCAATTGGATGCAACGGAAGCCGTTTGTATATGAAGGTTTTGTGAGTGGAGATGTTGATCTCGCAAGACGAAATAAATTTTGTCGAGTAAAACGAATGAAAACGCTTATATATATATATATATATA
>JAYMFT010016416.1:0-16638 GCA_038088735.1 Panulirus argus | reverse complement strand
TATATATATATATATATATATATATATATATATATATATATATATATATATATATATATATATTCAAGGGAAAACTATAATTGTCATGCAAACTGTAACAAGACAATGGAAGCGTTATAACTCACGAACAGAATTATGCAAGGAAAATGCTGACCCGTTATCGATGACATTCTTTTTAGGTATAATGAACTACGAATACAAAAAAAATATTACAGGTAATTCAGACACATTAGAACAGATGGTGTACTGACTGACGTCACCTGTTCTCAACTGGTTTACGTGCGGGGGCTTGCAAAACCGGAATTATGTATAGCCTACCCAAGGGCACAGAAAGGCCAGTCGTGTCAGCTTTGGGAAGCATTTAGCTATAACCTTTTGCAACATCTGGTTCCTGCGCTATCGCCCGTTACTAAAAAAAAATCCTGCACACACACACACATTGTTGTCGGATTCCCTCACATCCGCCAGGGAGACGTGAAACCCTAATTCTACCACGCCGAAGAGAACTGACACATCTAACCAACGTCTCACTTTCCACGACTGTTATTTCATGATGGCGGTCTGCTTGCTGACTGACTGTGAGGTGTTGCTAGGTCTTTCACAAACAACAAACTGCAGCAGACATTTGTCAGCTGCAAGCAAATGATTGTTATTTCCTGTTCAACGACCGCGCTTGCACTCGGGTTAATGGCGTTGTCATGGGTAGCCCCCTCTCTGCGCCTGGGGCCCACATAGGCAAATTGCGTTGTTGGCCCACTCTTAAGACTCGAGGGCTGGATGGTCATCCCCGGGATTCCAAGTCTTTATCTTGATGTCGGTATGTGGATGACACGTTCCTTGTTTTAATGTCAAAAAACACACTTTTCTATATTCTTAAATTACCTAAATTTCCAGACACCCAAACATAGATCTCAAGTCTGAGAAGCCAACTGGTAAAATACCTAACCTTGATACTTTGACTGATCACTAATGGTTCATCATCTTACACAGTGTTTAGGAAACCTACGTATACAGGTCTGACTACCACCCAAATTTTCCTCATTCATTCCAGACATCTGTGAGAAATATCTTCAGTCATCAGAGTTCATGTTTAACTTAACTGGACTCTACATGAAATTCCATTCGTGAAACGCTACATGTCATTAAATGGATTTAGTGAACAATACTGTGACACATATACCAATATGTACCTTTTGGTATGAGAGGTGTCGTATATTTCCTTAAAACCTTCACCGGTGACAGCTGGTTCTCACGGACAACGATCATCAAATCTAAATGAATTCTATCTACTACAGATTAGTTATATTTAGGTTTAACTTTAATTTTTAGCAGCATCTTCAGTTCACAGATGTTATTCCTAATGATCTGAAGGCATCTGTGGTCTACAAATACCAAGTACCTCTGCTGTAACGCAGTGTGTATATATATATATATATATATATATATATATATATATATATATAGTTTGTTAGGACATAAAAAAGACAATATCATCACGAAATACATACAGTAATTCACATTTATGAAATATCTGGTGACTGAAATTCAACAGCAGTACAGTAACGTGGAGTGACACGGACTAACACGAGCATCCGCAGTGCAGTGGCTAGTTAGCGTCACAGACCCAACCAAAGTAATGGGCCAGTGTTTGAATGCGGGGGAAAGGGCAGCCGGCCCACAGCGAAGCCAACTGTTCATCCTCCCTTCTGAAGGGGGCTGGTCGATAAGTGGGTCCCTTGCGTGCGCTGGGTTGTGTATACATAGGATTAAGACATGTTATATATATATATACATGGATAAGGGATGTGGGGGCGTAACACGAGCGTAAATTCTCTCCCTGTGGCACACACAAACAGTAATCACAACACACAGACCTGTCTTCCTTTGTACGTTCTCCTAATATAGTCTCCCTCCCTTCTTATTTACTTCCAGCTAATGACTTCTCTCTCTCCCCTTCTATCTCCCTTTGGCTTCTCCGTCTCCCTAATTATCCGTCAAATTGCCTACATTCTCTCTCTCTCTCAACCAACCCGTCTAAATAATTTTTCTCTACTTATTTCTCTATCTTTCACCAACTTAACTCTCTCTCCATCACTCCATCCATTTCTCACCACTTGCTCCTCCTCCTCCTCTCCCCTCACTAATTCCCTCCCTGCTCCCTCATCAGTGGGTCCTGCCGTGACAATGTCACGGTTCACGATGACCACCGTGTGCTGCTGCTACTACTACTACTATTAAACTACTACTTCTGTTACTACCACTATTCCCACTACTATTACCTTAATAGTTAAGGCTTTTATATTACAGTCTAGGGAAAACGTCCTTATTCTTTACAATTCTTTAGTGCGTCTTAATTTGCATACTGTGTTCAGTTTTACTCACCCCTCTCGAAAATAAAAATATGTAAACAGAATGGAGAGAGTACAGTATCAAGCTACCTAGATGATTCCGGGACTGAGGAACATATCCTATGAGAGCCGACTAAACGACTTACATCTTTCTAGCTTGGAAAAGAGAAGGCTAATTGGTGATCCAAAGTATTCAAAATTATCGAAGGTCTTGATAATTCTTATCTGGCAAGCTAAATGAATCTCAACGCGTTATCTGATTTCACTCGTAGTAATGGATACAAACTCGTGGGCAAACGTTTTTAACTCGAACGAGGAGGCGAAGCGCTTTTCCTTAAAAGAGACTGTTAACATTTGGAATGATTTACCGATTAGAGTGGCTGAAAGCATTATTACAGATGTTTAAAAATAGACTTGATAAATATTTCGCTTCAAGTCCAAAGGCTAACATTATTTGCACCTCCTTAGTATCACTGGTAATTTGTAGGTTTCTTCTCTCTTAATAATCTGTACATACTCTGACTTTTATTACCACACTAATCTGTGCGTTTCTGATACTTTCCATTACCACAAACAGCCTCAAAGGGACCCAGTGGTCTGTTGCTGATTCAATTCCTTGTACTACTACCACTACTACTACTGCTGTTGTCACTATTACCACAACTTTTAACAATGATACTACTTTTACTATCATTACTTCTACAATTACTACTACTACCCCTGCTACTAGAGATACTACCTACTACTACTACTACTACTACTAATAATAATAATTACAATACAGCTACTACTACTACTACTACTACTACTACTAATAATAATAATAATAATAATAACGATACTGCTACTGCTACTACTCTTACTACTCACTGCTAATCATAATGCTTCATCTTACAAGTAGTTGCCCCGTCCCCCTTAGCGAGACAGCATCAGGAACAAGCCAAGAACGGCCACATCCGCAAACATCCACTCCCTCTAGCTTTCGTGTGTAAGACCCCGAAACCAGAACACACCATCAGTAGCCAAGCCCCTGCAGACCGCCCCATGGTTTATCCTCGAGCCTTCATGTGCCCTGGTTCAGCTCAGCGACAGCATGGAACGATCGTGTAAGAAATGACAATGTCAGAGTGACAGGTGTGGTCAGTAAGAGAGATCTTACAGACAGGGCCGACCTGGGTGTGCTGATATTGTACGGGCGTATGGAGAGGATGAGCGAAGAGACTGACCGACTTTAGAGGGAATAGGTGTCAGAGGGATGTAGGGGATGGGGGAGACCTAGGATAGGGACGGATGAATGGAGTGAAGGAAGCTTAGGGACACGGGGCCTGGATATTCAGGAGGGTGGGAGGCATGCACTGGATAGAAGGAAATGGAAAAATGTAATAATAATAATAATAATAATAATAATAATAATAATAATAGTAATAATAATAATAATAATAACAAAGATTATAATAATTCGGTTTATTGGTTACAACATAAAGCCACAAACTGAGAAAATGCCAACAGTAAAGACATGCGGCTGTAACAAGAGGGGAAGGTGTTAACCAGACAGGCTTTACGTAGACATTAGATGTTGTTAAGACGTACACAAAAGCTAGAATACGGTTGCTCTTGTAGAAATCTGTACGGCCTCGCAGTGTGTGTGTGTGTGTGTGTGTGTGTGTGTCCTGGTTTTTGCAAGTACTATAGCTGGAGTCGCTCGTGAAGACAGGTCTTGGAGGGTGACAGGTGAGGACGGGGGGGAGACGAGACGCGTGAGCGGCAAAGGTTCAGGACATGAGGTACAAGAGAAGGGGACAGATATAAAGATGTGATGGTGAGGGGCTACTGTAGAAGATAGTCAGGAATGCACTGCAGAAGGAGACGGAAGAAGATATCATGTAACACAAGACTAACTTAACGCTAGGTTATGTCTACAGGAAGATTTCAATTTCCCTACATACCAAAGGTGAACAATTGGATCACAATAAATCAATAGGTATAAAGAGGGGAAATCGCTTCGCCTGGGGTGGGCTACTTTCCATTCATCAGAACACAGCCGTTCGGGCCATCCACAAGGGACGCGTCCCTACCGGTGAAGGGGAAGGATTTACAGACAAAGACGCCGTTCAAAGGACGGACGTGGAACGCCCTGAAGGGAGACGCGTGGAACGCAGGTGGTACGGCTTCCCCAAGTATATGGCAGGATCATGCCAGGGTAGGGGGTCTGGGATGGCAGGAGGACCAGAACACCACAGGGATGGCGGGAGGACCTTAGGACACCACACGGATGATGAGAGGACCTGAGGAACACCACAGCAGTAGCTGGAGAACATGGAACACGATTATGCTGGAGAGAACGAAAAGATAAGCAAAATGGAGGATGAGGTGAGAGAATGAGGAAGATGGGAGGAAAGAGATGGAGGAAAGAAAGATAAGGAAGTGCGGCGGAAGCTGGAATATGCATTTAATGAGGAGGAGGAGGAATGAAAGGAAGAAAATGGGATGAAACGAAGATTAACGAAGAGGAATATATTGGAGTTTGCAGGAAGGGAAGAGAACAAAGAAAAGGAGACCTGATGGTCCTTGACGAGTTTATCTGTTGCTGCACAGTAATAGCATCATTACTTACCTATGTTATTTAGTCACAAAGACGGTATAGTAGAGCACAAAACATCTCACCTCCCCACCTACTACACCCTCCTGTAACAACAGCCAACAGGAAAAAAATTGAAAAGGAGCACCATGTATTATATACAGGGAATACTATCTTGGGAATGCTGTAGGAAAGTGGCGACTGGAAATTGTGCATAAATTACTGCTGCTGCTGCTAAGGGTAAAGTCTGGGGAAGGAAGAGATATCTGAAACAAGAAAGAGGAGGAACTGATTCCTTTTATTACAATGTCTAAAAGGATACATTTCACTTTCAAAGAGGCTTATTTGGTGACAACTGATATCACAAAACCATTTCTATAACCTTGATTTAAAGGCATCATAGTCCTCACCGTGAGGATTTCTGTATCAAGTTTGGTGCTGGCTGATCAGGAAATGTGAAGACGTATAATGAACGGAAAGACACAATTTTCGCTTCTTTTTTTCATGTTAAAGGTTCTAGTCACGGACAAAAGCCAACATCAAGGCCGGGCCCTAACTGAAATATAGAGAGAACTATGAAAGGGAAAAAGAGAAGACAAGGGGAAGTATTTACGAATTTTTGTAGGAAGTGTAATTTATTGGTCCTACGGCTGTGCCTTAAAGGAACTCCTATTCTCACTGTGATCCTGTCAAATATTTCCCCTATTAAATACCCCTCTCTGTTCTCTATCTGTGAGCCAGTCCGTTATCCAAGCGCGTATTGGATTCCCTATGTTGTAGTTTCAGTTCCACTCAACAGTGATTTATGCCTTAACTTTGGGACAGCCTATTGGAGGTCTATGACCTCCCGGGATTTATTCGAGAGTCCCAATTAATTTGTACATCACGGAAGGATTGTATGACGGTAAACGTGATGTTTAATTACGGAGCCAAAGCATCATTATTGGTTATCAGTTTGACTTATGAAATTCTAACGATTGGATCCCTTATAAACTGTATCTATTGTCTTATTTAAGAACTGAAGTAAGGCTAACAGGACGGCATTCTGAAGCGCAGTTCGCCTCTGCTTCCATGAAAAACTTTGCGTTACACACGCAACCTTCCGGGCACCCGACATTATCCTCTCCTATAGCCATTTGTTGATCTTTTCAGTGACCGGGAGAGCTATTTGACGGGTGACTTCTCCTAATATTCTGGGAGGCAGGTGGACGGGAACAGCAGCTGACTTACCCGGACTTGACTTTTCTAAATATCTAAGAACCGCAGATGTGGATGTCTGAGGAGGAAGAGGAGGAGGAGGAGAAGGAGGAGGAGAGGTGGGAGGAGGAGGAGGAATGAGAAGAAATGAAGGGAATAAGTGATGAAGGAGAAAGAAATACATATGATGGAGGAGGAGAATGATAATGCAGAATAAAACAAAGAAGAGAAAGTAATGAAAATGGGTGATGAGTTTAAAGAGGAGGAACGCGAAGGTGAAGACAAAGAAAACGGAGGAGCCGAAGACAATCTGGAGGTGGGGAGATGGGAAGGAGAAGCTGAGCGCCGAGTGAGGGGCTGAGGGTCGGGTGTGAGGGGCTGAGGGCTGGGTAAGGGCAGACCTATACAAACCGAGCGGTGCGTCTGGACCGCCGGCCCGGCACCGCATCGCTGGCGGTGGCGCGCCTCCTACCCTTACAGCAAGCAACCGGTTCCAGCAACACGGGTTCGTACCTACGACGGTCCAGACGAAGAGCGAGAGTTGTGGCGGTCGGGATATGGAGGCAACAGAGGCCGTGACAATGACGATGCAAGTTAATGTGGTGACTACAACGGAAGGTCACAAGACTAGATATCTAATGAAGGTTACGAAGAACGTATTGCTCACGTTGATACCAGCAGTCGTGAGCACTGCAATGCACAGCCGTGATAATACGTAGCCAAACGAGGATGACGACTGCGTTGCTGGTTATCCAAGAGTCACCCAGGTTATAGCCCGTGAGACGACGAAGGGTAGGCTCTTCCTAACTACGCCTCCTGGACCAGAGTCGTTGGGAGAGAGAGAGAGAGTGTCAGGGACCTGCACCAGACACAGCGCGCCTGACGACAACAGCAGAGCAGCAGCAGCGTATGAAACCCGTACCTTCCCTGACCTATATCAACATTCTCTCTCTCTCTCTCTCTCTCTCTCTCTCTCTCTCTCCTGAACATCTGGCAGCTCTGCAACTTCGCCTCCTGACTCCTCCACCATGCATGATGGTTGCGATCCCTCGGGCACACGGGGCATCGTCCCTGGGTATGATGACCCGGCCTTTGGCCTTATGCTCTGAACGTCTCGACCAAAGGACAGGTCACAATACCCAGGCGTCACAACGCCGTGTGAAAGGGGGTCGTACCGTCGTGCATCGAGGGAGGGCTGCACCGTCGCGCTAGAGGGTTGTAGCGTCGTGGTCAAGGTGGCTAAGACTAAAAACATTTACCAAACGCTGACGACAGACAACACACGTTCCGCTGTACCCCTATCGCAGTCGGACTCCCTGACTCTCGAAGCGGACTGAGCGGTGCAGGGGGAGGGGAGAGGGGCGGGCCGCCCGGCCCGGGTGTGGTGGAGGCGCGTCCTGGAATCATGAACTGGAATCTGATGTGTCGGGGGTGCGGATATTGGATTTTGGATCACGGAGTTTGGAAGGCAGACTCCGAATTTTGATTCGCAGTCGGAGTCGGCGAAATACTTAGTACACAGACGTTCGCCAGGACAAACACACACAGGTATAAGAACAACGCTCGGGTACGCACACTCCTCACAGACCAGGCCGCAGACGTGAACAGACTGAAGTCCCACACACTCAACACACTCGGTCACAGACCACAGAAACATACTCATCCACAGGCAGGTGCGCGGTACAGAAATGTCTTCGGTATTTTCAAACAAATGACTGCTGTAATAACGAAAATTAATTACGTGGTTTTGTTTACTTAAATACAGTAAGTGGAGCAATGCCAACCATAGTGGAATACACCGAGCGGACGCAAGAGGGCAGTATGATACACCGAGCGGACGCAAGAGGGCAGTATGACACACCAAGCGGACGTCAGAGGGCAGTGTGACATACCGAGCGGACGTCAGACGGTAGTATGACACACCGAGCGGACGCAAGAGGGCAGCATGACACACCAAGCGGACGTCAGAGGGTAGTATGACATACCGAGCGGACGTAAGACACCGGGATATGCACACGACATGAATGACCAGACCGTCTCACTGGGATCAATCAATTCGTAACCTTAGGAAAAAAGAAAATGTATCGACCTAGAGCTTCACCCCCGGGCTCATGGACGTCTCAGACGATTATCATCACTGGTTATAAAAGACGGCGATGATACCGCAGTGCCGGACTCTTCCCCCACCTGGGAGGCGTGTCCCCTTCCGCTAGGCAGTCAGCGTGTGGTTCCTGGAGCTGAGGGGCGTCCGTGTTTACTGCCTCGCTCGCACGAAGACCGTGATGGGTGGCGGTGGTGGTAGGCGGCGGTGGTGGTTGTGGTAGGTGGTGGAGGTTGTTGTGGTTGTGGGTAGCGGTGGTGGTAGAGCCAGCAACACAGCACGAAAGATTATGTTACGTTTTCCTTTATGTTCAGTCGGTTAGTCATCACAGCATCAAAACAAGAGCCATAATTCGTCAGTATATATTTTTATACAGTGACCGAGATGGCACGGGCCAACATACCCCGGTCGTGCTGGGTATCACCAGTGATAAGGAAACAGGATGTGAAGATAAGAATGGAGAAAATATCAGAACTCCCCAGGAAGTAGTAGACCTGGATCTTAAATACAGGAGGAGGGAAAGACGAAGAAAAGGAAGAGAATTTCACAGCTTAGCTTCTCGAGGCAAGTTGGTTATCATAACGGCCAATCCTCGTGTGGTCCGTCTCCAAACAAAAATACGGGAAGCAGGAGACCGACGCATGCCAAGGGTCCAAGACCTGGTGGCAGACAAATACTAAAGGAAATAGCTACAACAACACATAGAGAGGATTAACCAATACGAGTATAAGGGACTATCAACCATCAGGTCCACGTGGGATAGTTACTTCTTACTCGGGGTATCGTACTTTAAACCCTTGGGCAAGACGATACGACCCTTTGGTATGATGTGCCTAGCCTTTTGCCTTGAACCTCAAGGCTTAAGTCAAAAAGACCAGGCTCTGTCGTGTTCGAGGATCGTAGAGTCGTGTCGAAGTACGACGCAAAGATTGCGTCACTACAGAATCCCTTCTACGATCATCAGGTAGACCCGGGGATGTTCATGACAGAGACAGCAACACAAGTCTCTGGTTCCTGCTACCTCCCCGTCCACGGCTACGGTCGACCCAGAACAAGGTCGACGACCTTAGTTTTTTGAACCCTCGCTTTCGAATAAATCTCGGTCTGAACACCAGCAGCGTCCTTCCCCTAGCTGCTCCTGAAGCCTGCGCCAGAACGAGACCTGCCCGAGGATTACGCGGTATGGAACACGGAATTCTTCGTGTCAAAGACGAACATCCTAACAATGCCTAGAGACGACGGAGGAGGTGCCACGAGAGAGTTCCTCACCGCTAAAGGGACTGGATGACGGAGAGAGAGACGAAGCCTTGCCGCCATAGCACTGTCCGCTCGGCCCAGAAACTGGGTCGTGAATGCACTGTAAACTACAACATGAGGGATCCTTAATATAATTCTAATTTTATAATAAAGTTAATGTAATGAATAATACGTGTGTGTGTGTGTGTGTGTGTGTGTGTGTGTGTGTGTGTAGATATGTTAATTACCTCATTCACATATGCATATTTTGAAACTCAATGGTCGTTAAAGTTATCAAAAGTGTATCTTGAATTAAATTTATTAAGGTTATTATCTTGATAATAATGTTCACTGTACTGTTAAGGACTGATACGTAACTACTATCTACTGCAATACTGGGATGGTCCACATCATCCTACAGGATATCATCATCCTACAGGACCACACCATCCTGCAGGACGGTACCATCCAACGGGACCACATCATCCTACAGGACCACACCATCCTACAGGATTACATCATCCTACAGAACCACACTATCCTACAGAACCACACCATCCTACAGGACCACGCCATCCTACAGGACCATACCATCCTACAGGACCACACTATCCAACAGGACCATATCATCCTACAAAACCACATCATCCTACAAGACTTCACCATCCTACAGGATCATACCATCCGACAGGATCACATCAACAGGACCACACCATCCTACAAGACCATACCATCCTAACAGACCACATCATCCTACAGGACTACACCATCCTACAAGACCATACTATCCTAATAGACCACATCATCCTACAAGACACCATCCTACAGGACCACACCATCCTACAGTACCACACCATCCTAAAGGACATCATCCTACAGGGCCACACCATCCTGCAAGACCATACCATCAGACAAGACCACACCATCCTGCAGGACCACACCATTCTACAGGGCTATACCATCCTACAAAACCACACCATCCTACAGGATAACATCATCCAACAGAACCACACCATCCTACAGGATCACATCATCCTACAGGACCACATCATCCTAAAAGACCATACCATCAAACAAGACCACACCATTCTAAAGGACTATACCATCCTACAAAACTACACCATCCTACAGGATCTCATCATTCGACAGAACCACACCATCCTATAGGATCCCATCATCCAACAGGACCAAACCATCCTACAGGACTGCACCATCCTACCAGACCATACCAACCAACAAGACCACACCATCCTCCAGTAACCACACCATCCTACAAGACCACACGAACCGACAGGACCACACCATCCTACAGGATTACATCATCCTACAGGACCACACCATCCTACAGGGCCACACCATCCTACAGGACCACACCATCCTACAGGATTACATCTTCCTACAGAAACATATCTATCTATATAGGACCACAACATCCTACAAGACCATACCATCCTACATGACCACACCATCTTACAGGACCATACCATGATCAAGACCACATCATCCTACAGGACTACATCATCCTACAGGATTACACCATCCTACAGGATCATACCATCTTACAAAACCACACCATCCTACAGGACCACATCATCCAACAGGACCACATCATCCTACAGGATCACATCATCCAACAGGACCAGGACCACATCATCCTACAAGACCACACCATCCTACAAGACCACACCATCCTACAGGAGTACATCATCCTACAAAACCACATCATCCTACAGGGCCACACCATCCTACAAGACCATATCATCCTTTAAGACCATATCATCCTACAAGACCACACCATCCTACAGGACTTCATCATCCTACAGAACTACATCCTACAGGACCATACCATCCAACTGGACCATATCATCCTACATGACCACATCATCCTACAGGACCACATCATCCTACAGGAACATACCATCCTATAGGATCACATCATCCAACAAGACCACACCATCCTACAAGTTCACATCGTCCAAAAGGTCCACACCATCCTAAAGGACACCATCCTACAGGACTACACTTACCCACAGGACATCACCCTACAGGACTACATCATCCTACAGAACCACACCATCCTACAGGATTACATCATCCTAAAGGACCACATCCTACCGTATATCAGCCTACAGGATCACACCATCCTACAGAGTCACACTATGCTAAAAGACCACACCATCATCCTACAGGATTACATCATCCTACAGAACTTATCCTGTAGGACCATACCATCCTCCAGTATGTCATCCTTCAGTACCACATCATCCTACAGGACTACATCATCCTGCAGGACCACACCATCCTACCCTACATCATCCTACAGGACCATAAAATCCTACAAAAACACACCATCCTACAGGACAACACCATCCTACAGGATTATATCATCCTACAGAACATATCCTATAGGACCACATCATCCTCCAGTACCACACCATCCTACAGGACCACACCGTCCAACAGGACATCATCCTACGACTGCATCATCCTACAGTACTACACCATCCTACCGTACCACATCATCCTAACATAATCTACCTACGGAACCACACCATCCTCCAGGACTACATCATCCTACAGGACCATACCATCCTACAAAACCACACCATCCTACAGGACCACATGATCCTACAGGATTACATCATCCTACAGGACCACACCAACCTCCAGTACCGCATCATCCTATAGGATTACATCATCCTACAAGACCACACCAACCTACAGGACTACATCATCCTACAGGACCACACCATCCTACAGGCTTACATCATCCTATAGGACCATACCATCCTACAAAACCACACCATCCTACAGAACCATATCATCCTACAAGACCACATCATCCTACCGTACCGCGTCATCCTACAGGACCGCACCATCCTCCAGTATATCATCCTTCAGTACCACATCATCCTACAGGGTTACATCATCCTACAGGACCACACCATCCTCCAGTACTGCATCATCCTATAGGATTGCATCATCCTGCAGGACCACAGCAACCTACAGGACTACATCATCCTACAGGACCACACCATCCTACAGGCTTACATCATCCTACAGGACCATACCCTCCTACAAAACCACACCATCCTACAGAACCATTCATCCTACAGGACCACACCACCCTACAGGACCACATCATCCTGCAGGACCACACCATCCTCCAGTATATATTCCTTTAGTACCACATCATCCTACATGATTATATCGTCCTGCAGGACCACACCATCCTACAGGACTACATCATCCTATAGGACCACACCATCCTACAGGACTACATCATCCTACAGGACTTCATCATCCTACAGGACTACACCATCCTACAGAATAACATCATCTTATAGGACTACATCATCCTACAGGGCCACATCCTACAGGACCATACCATCCAACAAAATCACACCATCCTACAGGACTATATCATCCTACCTTACCACACCATCCTACAGGACATCCTACCGTACCACATCACCCTACAGGACCACTCAATCCTCCAGTATATCATCCTTCAGTACCACATCATCCTACAGGATTACATCATCCTGCAGGACCACACCATCCTGCAGGACTACACCATCCTACAGGACCATACCATCCTCCAGTATATCATCCTTTAGTACCACATCATCCTACAGATTTACATCATCCGACAGGACCACACCATCCTACAAGATTATATCATCCTGCAGGATTACATCATCCTACAGGACCACACCATCCTACAGGACCTCACCATCCTCTAGTATATCATCCTTCAGTACCATATCATCCTACAGGATTACATCATCCTGCAGGACCACACCGTCTTACCGTACCACACTATCCTACAGGACCACATCATCCTACAGGACCACACCATCCAACAAAACCACACCATCCCACAGGACCACACCTTCAACTACCCATCTCCCCGTTGCAGGAGCCAATCACTCCCCGTACACAAGAGTTCACAAACCTTCTTCATCGACTAGCGTCTTCTCTGTGCTCCGGTCCACGCCCTCCTCCCGTCATCAGGAACCTCGACACCGGAGCGACAGGAGATCCAGTGGAATGAGTAACGACGACACAGCGTCCCGTACCGTGTGTCTTCTGCACTTTTCCACAACATTAACTTTGACAGCTGCTACGTACGAAGAGATAAGAAATGTGTCATGTTTTTTATGACAATTCACGGGGCTAGCACGTAAAACACGAGAACGTCAGTGACTACAGAACACTGATGTTAAGTTGCTACAATACACAAAGAGACAGTACGGAAGTTATTGAGACCACGTTGAAGGCCACATTGCTCTCGCCCGCCCGCGCAGACTACCACCAACCAGCCATCCGAACATAATGGGAACAATTAACGATTAACCTCAAATGACAAACGCGGTCATAATAACTATATTTATGGCCGGGTGATCCCACGGAAATGCTGTATATGTTGCCTGGTGCCTGGTCGCAACCCAGAATGATATATCACACTCACACACACACACACACACACGGTACGAGGATAACAAGGAGGCCAAAAACATATGACAGTGATTTAGTACAAAAACTTAAAATACGAGACTCCTGGCAAGTCAGTCTTCTGTATAACACTATCAGACATTGAATAAAACTTGATCATTCCCAGCGGAAGTGAAGATCATTATATGCATACATCATTATCATCACGTCTGTGTGTAGCAGCGACAGACGATGATCTGTGAGAGACAGAGATGCATGCGCTATTCTCTTCGTGGTTAATGAGCCACGTTAAAGCCATTTTTGACAAGGAGTCTTGCGAGGTTATCTATACCGACGGGGTGTTCCGTGTTAACCAGATTGTGAAGTCATTTTCGCTGGAGGAGGGGGCCATCTGCCTTCGCTTGGAGGAGGCTGTTTATAATGTGAAGGGATGGTGGCGAGACCCACTGGGAACTCCAAAGGGGGGGTTGCACTGTATGGGAGGGAGGCTCTGTATGTTTACGACGCAGTAAGGGGTGAGGACCCATGGAGCTGAGAGGCTCCAGAGGGGGGGTTAGAAACCATGAGGAAGAGAGGCTCCATAGAGGTTACGATCCATGAGGGGGTTACAGGTTCCATAGGAGTTAGGATCTTTGTGGGTGAGAGGCTCCCACAGGGGTCAGGATCTTTTGGGGTGACAGGCTCCAAAACGGTGAGGACCCATGCGGGCGAGAGGCTCCATTAGCGTAAAGCTACATCGGGGGAGGCTCCTTCAGGGTGAGACTTCACAGAGGGATATTCCCCAGGGGCTAAAGACACCTTCCCCCTCCCCCAACTTGAGAGGTGTGAACCCGTTCGGGTAAAGTCCTCTGGCCATGAAACCCCACGGGCGGGGCGACCCCGTAAACGTCAGAAAACGTGAGACTCGCTGGAGGGTAAGGCTCGGAGAAGGATCAACCTCCATGAAGAAGAGGGTTTCTGTGGGACAGACTAGGGCGGCAGGAGGCTGGCTGGGGTGCAGGGAGATACTGACTTCCTTGGAGGCCAGAAAGACAGTCGAGTACAGAGAGCCTCTAGGTGCTGGTGGGAGACACCAGTAGCTGTCAGAGACCAATGTGTACTAATGAGAGATACCAGTAGCTATAGGAGAGCCCTGCGGACTGCTGAGGGATACCAGCACCTGTCAAGAGGGCCACTAGAGACTGATGAGAAACGCCACTAGCTATCAGAAGGGCCCATGTGTTGGTCAGAGACAACAGTGAGTTTCAGGTGGCCCCCGAATATTGGTCAAACACACCAGCACCTGACAAAGAGAGACCAGCGTGCTGGTGGGAGACGCCACACAGGGAACAGGAACTAAAGTTATTCTAACGAAGCCACAGTATTGACCAAAGTCTCCACGGTGTTGGCGAGGGGTTCCTATGTAGGTGAGAGGGGTCATGGTGCGGATGTAGTGTGTTGTTGAGCCAAAGAGATACAGGAGGAATCGGGAGCCACGCCGTCGTTAGCGGAGCCGCAAGGGCCACAAGAGGAATGATAGGGGAGCCTCCAGGCTACGACAGGAGTCACCAGGGTACAAGAGGAGTCATCACCAGTCTACAAAAGGAGTCATCAAGCTAGGAAAGGAGTCATCATCCTACAAGAGGAGCTAATAGTGTACGAACGGAGTCACCAGGTTACGGGAGGAGTCACAGGGCTACGGAAGGAACCACCAGGCTACGAGGACTCGCAAGAGGAGCTACCAGGCTACGAGAGGAGTCATCGGGCTACAAAAGGAGCCACCAGGCTACGAGAGGTGTCACTGTACTGTATACAGGAGCAGCCACACAGTCTTGATGGCGAGAGATGGAGGTGGAAGTAAGGTGATGGAACGCCAGTCTCGGCAACGCATTAAGAACCCAACAATCGACGTATCTACGCATTTTCCATGAATATATTTGAATAATTCCCCAGATGGCGTTAAGATTACACGTAATTTCGCGTGGAATTTTCTGTTCGATTTCACAACCTTAATGGCGCCACCAGCCTGCAGTTCCAAGGCAAATTCCGAAATAAAAACGATCTCCCGTGCATTTCTCGCGCACTTTCCCATCCAGATAATCAATCTTTCTTCTGCATCAACGCTGGAAACCAATTCCGAGGCTGCAGACGAAGCCTTCAAGTCTACCTCTGGCAATTCTAATTTACCTTCCCTGGCTGTAAGCCAACTATCATTATTTCCATTATCATTTATCATTATTCATTTCCTAATGTGAGAGCCACAGATCCCTCTTCTACCAACGCAATCCGACCATTATTTTTGTCTCTCTCGTAGCCAGGTGCCAGCTGGACGGCATGAGGTGCTACACAGAGGTCAGTCAACCCGACGGACCCGCGATCCTGATGAGAGTGTTACACAGCCCTGTCGGTGGGGCAGGAGGCCGGCCACACCGCTCACCAGCAGGAGTGAATATGAAATCTAACCCTCCCTAAGGTCCCTTTCTATGAGAGGGTCTTGGTGTTACCCAGGAGCTCTTTCAGCTCCAAGGATGCGCTACTTCCAGTACCAGGGAAATTGCGGGCTCCTTTGGAACGAGTTCTTTAAATCGAGAGTGTGTTCCCTATGACACAGTCTCGCCAAAGGTGACTTTTTACTCGTGGTGTAACCCAACACAGGCGGAGCTTGGGAACACCCATATATATATATATATATATATATATATATATATATATATATATATGTGTGTGTGTGTGTGTGTGTG